>NMUG010007762.1:0-11930 GCA_002855965.1 Monotropa hypopitys | reverse complement strand
CTCTGTTTTTAGCTCTGTTCTCCTTACAGGTGTAGTGTGAGGATTTATGAGGTTCTACTGTATAGACTTTTAGTTTTTGTTGTAGCAGACTACTCAGTTATGTTTTGTTGGGGACCTTGTTCTGGGTCATTTTTCCCTTGAGTTAGACTTGTCACACTTGGTACCAATAGTTGTGTTGGAACTCTTATATTATTATTTAATTCCGCTGCGTAGTTCTTACTAAAAATAAAAGAAAAAAATTTATGGTGTTTTGGATAACAAAGTAAAATTGGCTTTGTCAGTTTTTGAAATAAGTGACGATTTCGTAGCAGGATTATAATTTTCCTATTAATCTGGGATGGGTCGTTACAAAAAGGACGTCCTAGGTTTTTGCCACACCGAGGCATGCAATAGCCATTTTTTGGCCAAGAAAACTTCTGCAAAATTTCTTCAATGCGGCTTTTATTGGCCCACTCCTTTTTGGGATTCTTATGAGTATTGCAAGATGTGTGACTGTTGCTAACAATTAGGAGGTGTAACTCGATGGAACATGATGTCGTTGATTCCCATTTTGACAATTGAAATTTTTGGTTGTTGGGACATCGACTTCATGGGTCCTTTTCCAAACTCTCATGGCTATTTATACATCCTCCTTGTCATTGACTATGTCACCAAATGGGTGGAGGCCATGGCAACCCGGACCAATGACCACAAGGTGGTCATCACATTCATGAAAGAAAATATCTTATGTGAGACCCCGATCCTAGAAAATATTAAATAAAAATATTTATTTAAGTAAATATGAATCTTAGTAATTTTTGTGGAATTTTTGGTATTTATTCAAACCTCGAAATTATGAAATATTAAGAAGAGATTTAATCAGGGGCCTAAATGAAAGAAAATAAGTCTAGAAGTCCAAATTGAAGTTGTCGACTGGTTAAGGGTCCGGCCGAGCTGTTGCCGAACTGTTGCCGAGCAGTAGGAGTCCGGCTTAGGAGTCCGGCCAGGTGGAGGTCCATCCAGCTCAAATGACCACTTGGCATTCCGGCCAGGTCAGCTCGAACGTGGCAACGCGGCCATGTGGGCAGTCCATCTGGACAACCATCTGTCAGAAGGAGACAAAGGTCCTGAGTGGACTGACGTCACTTTCCATTCCCGGTGGAAGAAGCCAAATGGTGCGGCTGGTGGGCGTAGGTCGTCAGCCTAGAGGCCTAGACTGAGCGGCCGGCGGGGCCCATTTCTTGTGAGTGGCGCCGTTTGATGGTCTGCCAACAGTCCAAATTATATTCTCATCTCAAACTCTATAAATACCGAACCATTTTATTCCTTTTTGGTTACAACTCCAACTTGAAAGAATCCAGACCCTCTCTCTCTAGAAATTGACCGAAGCATTGTTGTTCGACAAAGCTCTGGACTTTATTCCAGGAGCTCGGCAGCCCAGACTTTGTACTCGAAGTGCTCGGGAAACCTTTTGCCGTACATCTCCACTTAAAATTATTGTTCGGCAAGCCTTGATCGTTTAACCAATCACTTCAGAACCCATGTTCGAAGCTCCGGTCATACTTGTTTTACCTCGACAATTCATTCAGACGATCAGTTTTTCCTTCGGCAAAGATTGTACCAGTTCGGCAAAGCTTTGTTCATAGCAGTACCTGCTCGGCAATCATACTTTCAGCTCTGATCATCTTTCCTTCGGCAAATCAAGCTTCGGCCAAAGGTATAATATGATACTTTATCATTTCTGTTCGGCAAAGGCCCTAGATGTCAAATTATTGTTCGGCAGACTTAAATTCAAGTCTAGCCTTAGTAAATCAGTTCGGCAGACTCATTCGGAGTTTTCCCATACACTATTGTGGTCGCTCACATCCGCAGCTCGGTAGAGTTGTGGTCGTCCAAGCCATTCAAATCATTATTGTTGCTCGGCAAAGCTAGCTTTCGGCTAAGCTTATGACCAGGTCATTATTTAGTTCGGCCAAGTCATTTGTCAGTCCGGCCGCACTACTTTACTCGTACAAATTGATTGACCATCATTCTGACCGAAGCAGTTGTGCTCGGCAGAATTCAACCGTTCTTTGACTTCATCAGCTCGGCAACAACTTTGGTTGCTCAGGAAAGTAGCCCAAGATCTCTTAAACAGGCCTCCGGTCATTTTCGACCAATCACCCGACCAAAACCATAAATTAAAAACCTATGTTTTTAATTCTGATCAGATGTTGTCCGGACCTTAGTATGGCAATTCGGCAACCGAGCCAACCGGCTGTGTTTCAGCTCGGCAATAACCCGACCGACCTAGTAATAGAAGGTCAACTCAACCTAAGTAGGATGACACCCCTAGAAAGGCTTGCAACTCCTTGGAAGAGTTATCCTTGGTTTTTATTTAATCTGCCTGGACCGTGGGAGCTCGGCAATAAGCCTTCGGCAATATACCTTAGGCAGAACTCTTTGGATGACCAGTAGTGTTTGGTCAGTGAGCCTTCGGCCAAGCTTAAGTCTTTGGCAGACTTGAGCCTTCGGCCAGGTCAGTTCGGTAGTGTATGTTTGAGGCCGAATTCTTGTTAAATGATAAGTTGTAAATTTTATCTAGATTTGGACTAGTGGGAGAAGAAGAAGAGATAGAAGTCTAAGGATCCTATTCAGGTGAATCTCTATATACTGCTCTACTCGTACTTTTCAATGCATTTCCTTTGAAACTATAATTGTAGTTATTAAACCCAAAAATAATATGTTATTTCCAAAAGAAGATTTTGAAAGAATGGATCATGCACAAATTCTTTTACTATGGACGAACAAATCTGTTGTGTGAAAATCCGTAGGACAAGGATTTATAATGAATTAAAGAAAAAAAAATTGAAATGGAGATGAAACGGAAATGAAATGTACCTACGATGACAGCATGACTTTGAGCTTGTTATTTACGTGCTTATACGACAGAAGCATAGGGCCTACAAAATGCTTATACGACAGAAACATAAGGCACAATGATCATCAAATATGCTTATACGACAGAAGCATAATATTGGAAATCTATATGCTTATACGACACAAGCATGATGCTACTATACGCTTATACGACACAAACGGAGGCATGGATGTGAAATGTATGAATGCTCATACGACAGGAGCAACGTAATGAAAAGTGAATGGCTGAACTCTGAAAAGATACACTATGAACTACAGGTTGGCATAAAATCAAAGCAAAGGAAAGTTGTTATAAAGCATTGTTACTACTATTGAGCCTTTGAGCCATATTTGCTTGTGGAACTAATCTTGCAGGGAACATTGTGAATCCATGAAACTTGTACTGCAGTATGTAGAAATTCACTCTAGCTTTATAGCTTATGCATTTTCTAAAAACCATTTTCAGGTCAGAATGAAGAATGATGTGGCAGCATATGTTTAGAGATGTTTTTGGATATCTGTTCATTGTACCCTTTTGATGTATTGGCTATCTTTTAAGCCTTATGATGTAATCCTAGGAAATTAATGAGAACATCTATATCACTGCTCTGGTTTTTGTTCACACGCTTCCGCATATTTATATTGTTAAGGAATTCTTCAACTCTTTTATCTAGGCCTTTAGCGAGCTTGCTCGTTGGCCGGTCATGGACTCATTCCGAGATCGGGATGGGTTGTGACATCTTATCTCGGTTTGGTATACCACGTGCTATGATTAGCGATCAAGGTACTCATTTTTATAATCGCGTGTTTTCGGCTCTCATGTGCAAGTACTCTATAACTCACAAGGTCTACACGGCTTACCACCCACAAACTAATGGTCAAGACGAATTGGCAAATAAGGAGATCAAACATATTCTCGAGAAGACGGTCAACCCCGACCATAAGGATTGGTCCTTATATCTCACGAATGTGTTGTGGGCATATAGGACGACCTACAAAATAGTTTTGGGTGCATCACTGTATCGGCTAGTTTATGTCAAAGCTTGCCATTTACCTGTCGAGTTAGAGCATAAAGAATATTGGGCCATCAAATCCTTGAACTTTCATTTGTCGAAAGTCGGGGCCCATAGGAAGCTCCAAATCAATGAATTGGAAG
Organism: Monotropa hypopitys; assembly: GCA_002855965.1. Lineage (NCBI taxonomy): Eukaryota > Viridiplantae > Streptophyta > Magnoliopsida > Ericales > Ericaceae > Monotropa > Monotropa hypopitys. The sequence continues at coordinate 7,897 of NMUG010007762.1, read as the reverse complement.
AAATCCGGAATGATGCCTAAAAAAATTCCAGAATTTATAAAACAAAAGTGAAGGACTTTCACGATAAAAACATTCAAAGAAAAAATTTAAGCATTTGCCAAAAGGTTTTACTTTATAACTCCCAGTTGCACCTTTTCCCTCAGAAGTTGCATTCACGATGGGTAGGCCCGTACTTTGTGCATCACATTTATCCCCACGGGGCAATTGATGTCCTTAACCCAATCAACAATGCAATTTTCAAGGTTAACGGGCAATGTCTTAAACTTTTCTTGGAAAAATTTCCATTGAACGAGGTTGTGGAAGAATTGGTGGACCCTTTATACGAGGGCAAACCATCATCCTAAGCATTCCAACATGATGCGTACATGCATATAGGAGATGTTAAATCCATAGAGAATGAGATATCTCTAGTGTATTTCCGTGCTTGAACTGAAATATAAAGAGTAAGGATGGTCATGAAATTTGATTGGAGCATTTCTCATAAAAAACTGAGGATGAAACCTGTTGAGTAGTGATCTACCCCGAAAACTAAATATAATATATTCATAATTATTAACGTATCACTATCTCTATAACTTCCATGTTGTTGCAGTTTTGGTTTTCTAGTTGAATTAAAGGTTCATATGCGATACAAGGAGGAACAACTGAACACACCAATATTTCGCGTGAGTACTTCTTTTCACTTTCCATTTCTCACACGAGGACGTGCTTGCATTCATGTTGGGGGTGGAGGTACGTACTAACATAAATATTGTGTGTCTCGAGCAATGGGAATCTATTTTTGTGTGCAATACATGGGCAAGTAGCGATAAATTTTCTCGTGTCTTGTGGATGTACCATCATTGTTGGGTGTGAAGTGAAGTTTTGAATTCAATTATTCTGGTGCATACATTGTAGTGGAGATTCATTCTTTGGATATACCATGTTCCACTTCATCCATTGCATTCGTATTCCATTATTTGTATTGTGAGAAATGTCATGGAACTAGGTAGTGCATGCACATCCACATAATGACATGAAATGACTCGAGGCATTTGTTCCATGAGTAAACCACTAAACATTTTTCCATTGAACCCTTGCCATAGCCAAAGCATCAAATCATTCTTGAAAACTAGGCAAATTGATGTTTGGAGGACTATTGTTAGGCAAAAAACTTGGTTCCGAGATTAGGAGGTGGTACTTGTATCATTAGTGTATGCTTAGAGGTGAAAATCAGTCACTTGGCCTTCCAAATTTTACAAGTTGTTCTTATCCAACCGGTGCAGCAATCCCTTGAACAAGTGCAACTCAAACAGAGCAAGTTTGCACCAGTTGAAATTTTTCTTGCACCGGTGCAACTGTTTGAACATTCCTTTGAACCGGTTGATGCAATGGTTGAAACCTTTCTCCAATGAACAAAGCAAATATGCACTGGTTAATCCTAACCCTGCACCGTTGCACCCAAATTTTCTTTTGTGCACCGGTTGACCTCATACTTGCACCAGTGCAACGGGTTTCTGCAGTAAAAATATGGGTTTGACATTTTTCAAATTTTTTTAACTTCCCTCTTTAATCCACCCACCTACCACCTCGTAAATCCCAAATTTTTATTTCCAAAAACCCATCCTCTCCAGATTCATTCCATCTCCCTACAAAGGAACCTTTCAATTTCTCCCAAATCCCATTCCTAACCTCTTCTCTCTCATCAAACCCTCTCAAATCCGAAAATCCTTTCATAAACCATAACACCTATTCCTTCAACAATCTTCATCTCTCTCACTCCCCGTGGCTAGAGTCCTTGCCCCACCTCACCTTCCAAACTCCATTTTGGAGCTTGCCCCGACATTTTTATGGCTGTTTTGGGTCCTGCTGGGTTTGATTCTTCTACCTCTTGTGATGATCCCTGTGGTGAAGAAAGGAACACAACCAAAAAAGAAGGGAGTTCCACCTATGGTTCCCAACACGGAAACGAAGTCAAATGAGGAAGAAAAATGGGTGGAACCGGCCAAGAAGAGGAAATTGGAAAGTCAACTCACCACTAAAGCACAAAAGAGATGGGACGATGCCATTCCTACTAGGGGGATTTGCTGAGACCGGCAAGTGGACATTCAGAGCCTAGGGACCGAAGCTCATGGCATCCCACAAATGGCTCAAAGAGGTATGCGGTTTTGGTTCCAGCCACTTGTGGGTTATAAGAAGTCGGTGGTGTTATATTTTTATAAAATCATGGATCCAATTGTTGATTTTGCCAATGGCACCCAAGATAGGATAATGGCTCAAGTTCAAGGGAGAAAGGTGGTTATCACTCCGGGTATGATTGTCAAATGCTTAGGCTATGTTCGCCATAGTCCCGAAACCACTAATTATTCTAGAGTTGAGAGAAAGCCTATTGATGGAGGGGAGATCAAGAGAGCTATATATTTGGACCCCCGTCATTATGTCAGCATATACCAACCTAGATTCTTCAAGGCGAATTATCGAATAGTTTCCAAAGTAATGCACTATAACCTTTTCCCTCGGGGGTCCGAGCATCGACCTACCGAAAAATCCATGGAGCTTCTCTATGTTTTCATGAATAATGATTTTTCCTGTGACTGGGCATTGTGGATTTTTTATCAACTTGTCGGTATCATGATGGATGCAACACTCAAGCTTAAACTCCCATTCACGTGCATGATCACGGAGTTGTACAAAAGACAAGGGGTGAAGGTGAATGACAAGGACTACATCAAGGGCGATCCTGGCCCTATCACCGCTGCGTCTCTCACTAAAAGTGCCAAACTTTCCAAGATTACTTTACCTATTGTTCCCCCACCTGCGGCACCACCGGTAGCTCCAGTTCTAGATTCTAACCGGAGGGCAAATTCTTGGTGGAAAGAGATCTTTTGTCAAAATGCAGTTTTAATCAAAGAGGCTAAAATTGCAAGGAAGGAGTGTAAGCAGGATAGGAAGGAGATGGAAAAACTTCGGGTAGAAGTGGCATGACACACTAGCCTCATTGAAAGCACATCAGGCACAAAGTACATTCCCCTGGTCGAGGAAACAAGTGAGGAGGAGGAAGAAGAAGAGGAAATGAATGGAGGAAGTGAGTCATTTTAGTTGTAGTAAGAGGATGAGTAGGACTGGACACAGCTGTGATAGCCACCTTTTGGCTTACTTTTGTTTCTATGAGTGTTTTGATGGATAACTGAAGGGTAGATTACCAAGCTTACATTGGTCGCTATCCATGTTGTTTTTCCTTTCTTTTGATTACTTTGAATGTCATAAGCTGAAAATTGCTTTGAATGATCATATGTGAATGTGTCATGTGCTATGCATCGAATCCATTTTGTGACCATTTTCGTGCAATATATTTTGGTTGTTATCATCCATTGACCTTCTTGAGTTAAAATGTTGATTGCACACTTTACTCATTTTCGTATTATATGCATGGTGTGTCAAACAAATTCTTGTGTGCATTGAGAGATATCTCTTGTTATCTACGTGAGCATTAGAATCGAGGCTACATATGTGTTTGGCTTATGAATGATTGTTTTTGAATGAATCTTACCATCTAACTTTATGGCATTGTCCCTGTTTGGGGAATGAGTGATTGATCTTACCAACATGCATATGGACATTTACGGGTTCTTCTAGGTATTATTTTGTTCTACATTGCTCAGGACGACCAACGTTCAAGTTGGGGCCCCTAAACTTGCATATACTTGGAGATAATTCATCTCCTTCTCGCATGTTCTTCAAGGTTAATTTGTATATTTGGTTCTATAATACCCTTGGTGGTAGATTCCTTGTTTTTCAGAACTAAATCTGATGATTTGAATCAATTAAGATGAATATGGAATTTGTTGAAACTTTGGTAATGTGGTTGAGGAATTTGCACAGATGTATCCTGTACAATTTGGACACCTGCACCGATGCACAAATCTCCTCAACCGGTGCAGCTTTGCAATCCTCCAACAGAGCAACTACCAACCTATGCACCAACCGGTGCATGCCTTTTGTGCACCCTTTGCACCAATGCAGCAACCACTACAAAACATTCATGGCCCTTTCAACCGATGCACCAACTAATGCACCACCTATACTCAATGAGGAGATTCCAACAGAGAAAATTTTAATTTGTGCAAGCTTCCTTGTCAACTGGTGCAACCCACCATCCAAGCTGACCAATCACAGCATCTACACTGGTACAAAATGTTTGTCCACCGATGCACAGATGCCAGATTTCCTAGGAATTTGTGTTTTTTTATTTAAATGCTTGTATATTTCTTAGGAAGTATTTAATACTTAGCCACGACTTTTGGACTATTATTATTATTATTAGGGTTTACTTGGTGGCTATAACTTCTCTCTAGAGCTCTCCACTATTCCATTGAAGAACTACTCTTCTCCATTGTTGTTTTCAAGCTTCTCTCTAATGAACTTTGGTGTTTTGGCTATTTTGTTAAGAAAGTAAGTAAGTTGTTTCTCTTGATTAGTTTATTTCAGTAGTTTATTATTTGCATGAACATGTCTCTTTCTCTTGTCCCTTTTGTAATGCAATGTGTGAGTAGTCCTCTTGGGGATGGGGATGGGCTAGGTGGTCCATGACTCAAGGGGTTTTGTCTTGTCTCCATTGTTGTGGATAAGTTTTAGGGGTTGTTTCTGTTCATTCTCTTGATTGTAGACAAGTCTTCTTGTCACGATCAATTTTTTGAGCTATGTCATTCCTTGGGCTTGAGTATGAGTTCATGTGAGATGATTTGTGAACAACTCTTAAACTTGACCACCATGCCACCAATGTTGTATTTAATTGAGTTTCGAAGACATACAACACGTTGAGTCGTGATAGCCGACCCCATGACCGCTCCCATCTTCAAAATTAGATAATCTCATAACCATTCTCTTAGTACAAATCAAAAACAAATCTCACAAACCTTTGGTTGGCATTTCTAGTGCCACAATTATAATGAAAATTCCAAAAAGATTCACTTCCAAAGATTATCCTAATCTCTCTGTGGATTCGACCTCAGACTTCTGAGTTTATCTTGCTACAGATAACCTAGCCCTATGCTTCGGGATACCTCATATTAGAATACAACTTGAGGGTGTAAGCAGAGATCACTGAAAGTGCGGTGGTGAAGCCAGTGCACCACCATAGGGGCATCCCCCTCACAAAATCACCCAAGTAAACGGTTGAAATCATTCGAAAAGGTGGTAAAAACGGTGAAGAAGAAAGGGCGATCTTACCAGAGTGATTTGCAGGAAGAAGAAGACTTGGAATCACATAGGATATAGCAAATCGAAAGTTCGTTGGAAGCCCACCAGAAATCGCAAGAGAGAGAGAGAGAGGTTTCAAAACTCTCTCTTCTTCCCCCTATGAAGTATTTATAGGGGAAGATACCACCGACAGTACCATGTACTCCAACCAATCAAAAAGTGCCAAGCAGTCAAGACATTAAATGCAGAGTTGAAGTGATACCGTCGATTTTGGACCGACATGTGCCAAACGTCACATCTGTTTTGGTACAGACCAATGGTGTGGTGCCAAGTGGATGTCTTTTAGTAATCTAGTGGTTATTCTCTCGTAATTTGAGGCGGCGCGTGCAAACCTTCAAATCCACTGATATGTCAGTCAATCGCATGATGACATGTGGAATACCATTTAATGAATTCTGACAACTTTATTGAAATCCGGATCCACGCGTGCCAACACTCACACTAGTCGCAGCATTGGCCAATAAGAGGTTGATGCATGGCACTATATGCAATGTCGTCATCATCCACTTTGGCATCATCTTAGCCCACAACAATGGCAATCATTGCCGATCAAAGAATAAGTAAGCAGAAAATTCTCTCCGGTGTGAGTCAACCCTACATGGGCAGGTTTCGAAGACAAGGTTGAAGGGCTATTGTAAGGGCATAAGAGAATTCCAGCGGCTGTGAAAAGGATTCCAGGCGCCTCGTCGTCACAGGTGGTGGAAAAGTAGTAGAGGGCAGGAGGCGCAAGACGTCCTATTGAAGAGTGAGCACTACATCACTTTGCTCGGATTCAGGATCTTGGGGCTCCAGCATTTGGTCCCTACAGTCCAAATCTTTTCGAATGGTTCAACTGTGCTCTGTCGTCAGCAGCACGTCAGTCCGACATGCATGATGGAAGTTGCGGAGAATATTCTGCTCGGGGACAACATCCTGAATTTCCCGTGCACACTGAAGATGCGTGCAACCTTCATGTCAGCTTTCATACCTTTTGCAAAAAACCAGATAAAGACGTGTTCCCCATGTGGCTGTCACTTTAGACAAGTGCACTGCCCCAGGCACCCTGTCGTAGCACCAAGTGCGTCGAAGCGCATATTAGACACGTGCCGATGATACTATAAATATCACCCACGGGTCAGGAGAGAGGTACACACTTTCCCCTAGAAAGAACTCTATCCATTTACTCTCTCGCTCTCTAGAAATCTTGTCTGACTTTATCATTGGAGAGTCCATCGACGGCATTACCGGTAGCCTGACATGTTCTGCTTGTGTAGTTAAATGGAAGATTCATCCAGCGACGATCGGAAAGCAAACCTCCTCTTCAATACACATTGACCGCAGGGTGGGGAGTTCGAATCCCACTGACAACAGTCTGGAGACGGCTCTCTTATGTGTTGACAATAGTGTACGGGTAACCCTTCGACCCTGGCCACTCAAGGCCCATCCCACAATTTACATCCTACACAATGCTTTGGGGGCGGGGCAGTGGGGGGCCTCAGAGTAGGGTCCATCCTTTTTTTTTTGAAAATAGGAAAGATCGCGTATCAATGAAACAATAAAAAAGATCTTACGACTTTTTAGTCAAACATTTCTCCTCATTTACCCTATAATAAAGGCAGCCTAAATCTGTCAAGATATTTCTAAAATCATTAAAACTAGATTCATAATATTTCTTTTTTCTAATCCAAAATAAAAATAACACGTCTCTTGTCTAATTAGAAAAGGTCGTCAAATCTGGCAAACACTCACCAAACTAAGAAAGTTGATAAAATTATCATGTATTAAATTGACAAACTTATCAAAAATATAAAAATGATAAATTTACTGTTACAAATCTTTTTTAAAAATTAAAAAAATATCAAGATTTACAAATTATAAAAGAAGATTTTATAGTACTTAATTAAATAAAAAAATATCAAGATTTACAATCTAGTCAGGTTGATTGTCCATGATGCGATTCAAATGGGTAAATCTACGGGCGTGAATTTCTCACCGAGGGATGAACGTTTGATCAAAAGATTTTCTGTTTTAAGGCAACTTGATAGGGAGAATTGGAGGATGAGTTATGATGAAGAATCAGTCTCGGATTGAGTGGCGGTGAAGGTGGCGGTGTTAACTGGGCTCCATGGGCCATCAATGACTACGGTGTTTTTCGCAGGAGCTATCTCCTTTTCTAATCTTTAAGCAGTCTCTTTTTTCGGGGTAGCAGTGTAGCAGTCATGATATATGAGGGTTTGCTGTCATGTAAATTCATTTTATTTTTATATAATATATTCTGTCTTTCAAAAAAAAGTACTTAATTAAATAATAGAATAGCTGACCTGAGAAATGAGATATATAATTATATTCGTATTTAATTGTTACGGGATATGTTCAAATTCCATGAAATAAAATAAGGTTAAGAAATCCTACATAACCTCCAATTGCCAATTAAAAATTAATAGTTGGAAAGGGCTTAAAAATAAGGAAATTCTCTTGCAAGAAACACACACACTCAACAAGATCCCTCAAATTCTTCTTAAACTACAAAAATATCATTTTTCTTCTCCATAAACTTATTTTTTGTGTGAGGCTCACATTAGGTCTCGGATAGAAAATCTAAATTGTTAATTATTTTATAAATATTGTTTTAAGTAATCATTCAATCGGATGAATTTAAGTACTTCTCTAATCATTTCAG
>NMUG010007761.1:0-11924 GCA_002855965.1 Monotropa hypopitys | reverse complement strand
TAATGGGCATGATTTTTTTGGGTAGGCATAGGCATGGGTTTTTAACCATTTACCTAAGATGAGGTGTTTTTTTTCTTCATTTTATGGTATTTTGATGATTTTGTCAAATTAATTATGTTGTGTGTTAACCAAACAACAAAATTTTTTTTTGGGGAAACATGTTTGTGTTACAACCAAACACAGTAAAACAAGTTATTTTCAGAAAATGTTTTTGCAGAAAAGATCTTACAGAAAATGTTTTCCGCCCGAAACAAACGGAACCTAAAACACATTCTCTTCTCCTCAACAGAAGTGGTAACCAAAATGCCCAGAACACACACAATTGTGTTCCCCTCCGGTTGCCGGAGATCGCAAAAGAAAACCTGATCACGCGGCAACGAATTTCTTCTTCTCTTTCCTTGACAAAACCTCAGTAATCTCTTCTCTCTCACGCTACCTTTTTAGTTTGAACAGAAAACTAGGACTTTTTATTTATTCTGATTTAGATGACAGTGTGATTGTGTTTGAAGATGGATAACCTAATAGGTGCCCCTTCTGTATTTAATTCCTAGATTCGGCACTGAGAGAAGAGGAGGAGGGGGAGAAGGGAGGAAACAAGAGGACGGAAGGAGAACAGAAACCCTAGAAATCCAAACTGTGTGAGAAAAGGCTAGTTTATCCTTATTGGAATTATTCTATTCTTGGTTTTATTGTGCCTGTACATGCTGTTGGTGGATTTCGAGTTGAGTCCTATTTGCTTAATTATATAGATTTGTTTCGGAAAGCCACTATTTCTTAATTTGATATTGTCTTGTTCTCCGATTGTTCAAACGTTTTGAGGCTCAAGACGAATTCATTCGGTTTCAACTTTCAACACCATTTTTTCTTTTTGGTAAATGAGAGATTCATTGAAAAAGCAATGCGTACAGATATAAAGAAAGGCATACCTTTCAAACTAGTTTTGACAAGAGTTGGTTCTCAAACCATAAGAAAACCAGAAAAGGCCAAAATTGTTAATGCCAGGAAGAACGTAAAAAAATTGCTGTTCCCATGTATCCCTATCCATCTTCAATTTTCAATTAGATTTATTACTTTTTATGCTATAAGAGCAGGATTTCATAACTTATACAATAAGACGTGGATAACGTAAAAAAATCAATGTGTGTTTACCAGATAGAAATAAGTGGCAAAAATGGATACTGGAATGAGTCATTCTTATAATCCTATGTTGTCCATCCCTCACTCTTTATGTCTTCCTACAATACGGTAAAGTTTAATTGCAGACAGCAGTAAACTGTTTATGGTTAAAAGTTTGGTGATTCCTTGACATATAATGATAGATTGTATATCAGAAGGAAAATAATTAGTTAGATATAACAAGATATCCCAGTAGCTGTACAAGTACTAGTAGCACTTCTGTCCAATATGGTTTTATGATTTTTTTCAGTACATTTATATATACCAGTGCAAATGTCATTATGTTGTACAACATACCAAATACCAATGCAATAGATTTACATTCTTCTCAGGGCATATGAAAACATGATGGTTCTGGCTTTTGTAGTTATGGGGGAAACAGTGTTACCAGCGTCAACATTTGTCTTCTGGGAATTGGAAAGAATTTTTTTGGTTCACCTTTTATGCTTAGTTTGGGAACTTTGTTGTTAAATCAAACACTGTTTTGTTCAGATGTCGTCATTGAAGGAAAGTTTGAGTAGATTTAATAAACAGCAGGAGAAGTGCCAGTCAACCCTCTCAAGCATTGCAGACAAAACGGGGTCTTCTAGGGCAACAAGTCATAAGACTGCTTGTACAGGCCCTTCTGCATCAAGCAATACAAAATCTCCTGCTCCAGCAGTCAAGTTCTCAAATGATACGGAGAGACTTCAACACATTAATAGCATACGCAAAGGCCCTGTAGGAGCTCAGATCAAGCGTGTTATAGACTTGCTGCTAGAGGTACAAATCCACCAGCTCTTATGCCTTTATTTTTTGTTGATATTTGTCTATTTACTGGGAGCAAATAAAAGATCGATTGCTAATGGAAATAAAAAATCATCTTTTGAGTAATTAACTATGCATGAAAATTTGTTATGTATGGCTTTGTTGTTGTAAAGTATGTGTGTTATCTGAAACATTGTGATTCTCATGACTGGTCCAGTTATCTCGAAACGAGCATTCAATGAATATTCTTTTTAAGATGCAGATTAATTATTTAAATATTTTCTTGTACTTCAAGATGCAATGTTGCTGCTTAGTGCTTGATAGTTAACCGGGAGAGAACATATTGCTCAACTAATTTGACTCTTTTCTCTTATCTTCTTCTTTGGAAGCAATATCAGTCTTGTTATGCTTGACAACCACCTCTCTGCCATGCCCACTTGTGGGACGGGCGCATGGGAACCCACTTTGACTTATTTGCATTCCTAGTTTACGGTAGGGTCACTTGTGAGAGATTGGACACACCAAAATTATTTACGTTTCTTGTCATGCAGACGAGGCGAGCCCTAACGACGGAGCAAATAAACGAAGCATGTTACGTTGATATCATTGCCAACAAGACTGTCTTTGACAGTTTGAGGAATAACCCAAAAGTGAAATATGACGGGAAATCCTTCTCGTACAAGGTAAAAAAAATATTTACTTGTAGAACCGGCAGTGAAGCTAACCCCTTGTGTGACGGGGCAAAGAGTTCTTTGTCCTTTTGCGCATTGAAATTTATATGGGTTGAAATTTTCTTACAGTCGAAGCATGATGTTAAGGACAGGAGTCAACTACGCATTTTAGTACGTAAATTTCCAGAGGGTATTGCAGTAATTGATCTCAAAGATTCATACCCAACTGTGATGGAGGATTTACAGGTTCGTTCATCTTCGAACTTCAGTTTAAATACTTCAAATAGAATGTATTTGTAGAAGGAATCCAACTTCATTTTTCTGTTGGATTTGTACTTTTGAGGCTAATAGTTCCACAATTAACAATTGCTGACACGTCTACAAGGGTGGTATACTGTGTCGGATGCATGTCGAGCACACTCGCACCGGAAATATACTGCACACAGAACACACACCGTTTTCTCAGACATTTCCAGTTGGACATGCTGCAGATTTGTTGGGGCACTTGTGTCCTAAAAACTTAGAACACTTCATGGACACTTTGGGTATCTTGCGTAGCTTTTGAGAAGTTTCATGAGGGCTCAATCTCTAAAAGCAACTTTATGGATTAAGGAGAACAAGGAAACTGACGTTTCTTTTTCCGATCCAAGAACTGTGATCGAATATGTGTGGGTGAATGTTAAGAGATAGCCCTAACTCTTCCAACTGGAAATTATTCCAAAAGATATGATAATGAGAGGAAGAGGAAGAGGAAAAGAGGAAGAGGAAGAGGAAGAGGAAGAGGAAGAGGAAGAGGAAGAGGAAGAGGAAGAGGAAGAGGAAGAGGACGGAGAACAACAAGAGATGCAACCTTAGAATAGTGATTTGTTAACTGAAAAAGCAGAAAAGGAAGAAAAAGTTGACCAACCAACCTAGAGGGGGTGACTGAATGGTGCGTACACCCGCCCACCCATTATGCGGTCGGATGGCCCACCCAGTGGCTTTATGGACGAACAAGATGATTTATTAGCATTAACGTGAATTTTTATGTATCTACTTATTTCTTTTAAACTAGACATTTTATTTTTAGGATAATTTTGTTTATTCATGATTTTTGGGGGTTGGACTTGTAATCCTAATTTTAAGGTTTTGGACTCGTCTTGTAAAGCCTTTTTAAAGGCTTGATGTAAAGTTTGACATACATAAAACCCCTCTTGCTTATTCCATTGAACGAATGACAAAATAAGACCAATACAACAATTACACCAATCCCCTAGGAATTATACAAATTTCTAAACATTATACAACATATAAAATAAATATATAACAAATCCTAACTTAACACTCCCCCTCAAGTTGGTGCAAAGATATCTATCTAGCCCAACTTGAGCACAATGAGTTGAAAACTTTTACGACTAAGACCCTTTGTAAAAACATCAGCTAACTGGTCTTCAGATCTCACAGAAGGCAAACAAATCAATCCGTTGTTCAACTTCTCCTTTATGAAATTCCTGTCAATTTCTATGTGCTTCGTTAGATCATGTTGGATAGGATTATGATCAATGTTTATGGTTGCCTTGTTATCACAATAGAGCTTTATAGACTATTCTCATAGAACCCCAAATCATACAAAAAGGTTTGGAGCCATAAAAACTCGCAAACACAATGGGCCATAGATTTATATTCAGCTTCTACACTGGATCTAGCTGCCATTGACTGTTTCTTACTCCTCCAAGTAATCTGATTTTCCCCAAAGAAGGTACAATAGCCAGAGGTAGACTGCCTATCATTAATAGAACCTTCCCAACTTGCATCGGTAAAAGCTTCCAACTTTGAGTGACCATGATTAGAGAACAAAATACCTTTACCTAGGACAAATTTGAGATATCACAAGATACAATAAACTGCATCAAGATAAGTAGTACGAGGCTCGTGAATAAACTGTCTAACAACTCCCGCAACATAAGAAATATCTGGTCTAGTGTGAGATAAGTATATCAGGTGACCAACCTGTCTCTGATATTTTTCCTTATCTGCATGATCTCCATTACTGCAAAGATGATGGTTGGCCTCAATGGGAGATTCTGCTAGCTTACATCCCGACATGTTTATTTCTTTTAAACGATCTAGGATATACTTCACTTGAGAGATAAAAATTTCTATCAGATCGGGCCACATCCATTCCAAGAAAGTATTTCTTTGATTCCAGGTCCTTAATCTTAAACTCTTGATAAAGAAGAGTCTTGAGATTAAGTATCTCATTTAGATCACCGGTCATAATTATGTCATCTACATATACTATAAGAACAACAATCTTACCATTACTCATTTTGGTGAACATAATATGATCAACATGACTCTGCTTGTACCCAAATCTCAGCATGACTTTGAGAAATCTGTCAAACCATGCTCTTGGAGATTGCTTCAAGTTATAAAGAGCTTTTCTCAATCTACACACCTTTTCTTCTGTTGAGGAAGAGAAAAATTTTGGTGATATGTCCATGTATACCTCTTCCTCTAGGTCACCATAGAGAAAAGCATTTTTCACATCAAACTGTTGGAGAGACCAATCAAGTGTAGCTATACAAGAGACCAAAGTCCGAACAGAATTCATCTTGGCTATATGAGCAAAAGTCTTCTCATAATCAATATCATAGGTCTGAGTGAAGCCCTTAGCAACAAGCCTTGCTTTCTATCTCTCATTTGTCCCATCTGCCTGTACTTCATAGTGAACACCCATTTGCAATCCATTGACCTCTTTCCCTTAGGAAGAGGTGCTAGTTCTTAAGTGATATTCTTTTTCAAGACTATCATCTCTTCTACCATAGCTTCTTTCCACTCAGGTATCACAAGAGCTTCTCTCCAATCATGTCGAATATATAGATGCAAAAGAAACAAGAGCTTCTCTCCAATCATGTCGAATATATGGAGGCAAAAGAAGAGACAAAAGCACGTACGAAAAAGATAAACGAGAATATGAAACAAAGTGAGATAGGGATGTTTGGTGGTACAATTTCTAACTCCTTTCCTAAGAGAAATAGGATCATCAAGATCAACAAAAGAAGGAGAAGAGTGATCATTACCAGGTTGATCAACTGAGGAGTCAGGAACTGAAATTGGCGGTGAAGATTGGCAAGGTGGTTTAACACATTTATCCTTCTCACGACGAGAATAAGTCCTCAAATTTGGTCTATTCAATCGTTCACTAATGTCATGATCAACTATTGGTTCAGATGTAGCTATTGGTTCAGTTGTTCTTGTCTCCCCCTCACGATGATAAGGAAACTATGATCATGACTCCAGAATATTGGAAGTCAAACTTTCTCTCTCATTTCTTCCCTAGTATCATTCTCCTGTAAAGAGAATGGGGGAATAATAGGATTTGGATTCCCCAAAAGTGACATCCAGAGAGACATACATTTTGCAGGATTGTGGATCATAACATTTATAGCCTTTATGAGTGGGAGTATAGCCAAGGAAGATAAACTTACGAGCTTCAGGGTCTAACTTCCCATAAAGAGACTTGGGAGCGTGAACAAAACACACACAACCAAACACTTTAGGAGGAAGAGAGGAGACCTGATCCTCGCATGGTAGAAACTTAAGAGAAGATTGGAACTGAAAAACACTAGAGGGCATCCGATTGATAAGAAAAGTTGCGGTAAGAACCTCTTCCCAAAAACATTTAGGAAGGTTCATAGTGAATAAAGGTGAGCGATCAACTTTAGCAAGATGAGATTTTTTGTGCTCAACGACTCCATTTTATTCTAGAGTGCCAACACGAGTAGTTAAAAAAAGAATGCCAGATTGACTGAGATAAGCTAAAAAATCCCATCTATATACTCAATCTCATTATCATTACGAAGGACCTTAAGAGTAGTATCAAACCGAGTGCGTATCATTTGATGAAATTCTTTAAAGCATAAAAAACTTCATTTTTTTGACCGAATTAAATACACCTATGTACCCTGAGAATAACAGTCAATAAAAGTGACAAAAGTCACTCCTCAAACAAGTGAGTATCATCAGTCGGTCCTCGAACAAGTGTTGTCCGTTTTTCAACATCATTAGAAAGTGCATCCCACACAACTTTCAATGGACCGAAGAGTTCGACCAAGCTTTTGTCCAAACTAAAGCAATGCCTCACAGAGGTGCCTCTACTCATCGCACCACGAGAGCATGAGGAGTTATACATCCACTTGGCTGTCTCTCAGTACTTAGTTAGTTCGGTCCTAGTATGGCAGGAAGGACAACACCATGTTTCAGTTTATTATTCCATCAAGACTCTCTTGGACGCTGAAACACGGCACTTGCCCCTGGAGAAGCTCGCCCTAGCACTTGTCTTTGCCTCGAGGAAATTGACACCATACGTCTAGACTCACACTATTGTGGTACTGACGGAGTACCCTCTCAAGACCTTGCTCCGGAAAGCAGATCTCTCTAACCGGATTTCAAAGTGGGCGGTGGAATTGGCAAACTTCAACATCATGTTTCAACCCCGGACCAACATCAAGGCCCAGGTACTAATCCAGGGAACCTTGGCAGATGTTCCATGGCGATAGCTGGAGGCTCTATGTTGGCGGGGCATCAATCGGGGAGCCGGAGCAGGGGTAGTCTTGATATCCCCTTGTGGGACGGTCTATGAGCATGCAATCCGACTGGAATTCTCGGCCTCCAACAACGAGGCAGAGTATGAAGCACTATTGACCGAGCTTCGGACAACAGTTGGTATGGGCACCAAGTAATTATCTTCTGCGACTCACATCTCGTAGTGAACCAATTGACCGGAGAGTATGAAGTCTGGGACGACAGGATGGACCGGTATGTCCGGCAGGCCAAAGGGATGGTGGGCCATTTCACAAGGTTTACTGTGTAGCAGGTGGATTAGAAGATCAATGTGCATGTCGACGCGTTGGCGGGGCTTGCTTCGGCTACGGATTCTGAATCTCCCCGGACCATTACGGTCAGTACACTTCAACGTCCGAACATTGAGATGGAGGATGAAATGGAGATCATGAACATTAACTTGGGGCCGAGCTGGAGGCACCCCATCGTAGCCTTCCTCAAAAATGACGTCCTTCCAACTAACAAACGACGGGCTCACCAGATAGAGCATAAGACATCCCGATACTGGCTCTCACCGGAGCATAAACTTTAGAAGCGATCCTTCATCGGACCGTACCTCTATTGTATGCACCCCAACATGGTGCATGCCGTCCTATATGAAATCCATGTTGGAAGTTGTGGATGCCATTCCAGAGGAATATCCTTGGCCCATAGCCATCACGCAAGAGTACTACTGGCCTACCATGCATTCGGATGCAAAGGGACATGGTCCGGAAATGTGACAGTTGCAAGAGGTATACTCCGGTCATCCATCAACTGACTGTAGACCTCCAGCCCATGACCATTTGCTCAGTAGGGGCTTGGCATCGTGGGAAAACTTCCAGTTGCTCCAGATGGATTCAAGTACTTAATCACTGCCACAGACTACTTCACAAAGTGGGTTGATTTCACGCTCCAATCCGGATAATTGTAAAGCAAATTATCCAAGAGAGTGATGTGGCAGTATATGACCAACCAAAACTCACTAACACAAATATAACTAAAATAAAAACTACAAACTGAAATAAAAAATGACCAACAATAAAATGTATTGAAAATATACATCTGACATCTACATACTGGGCAAAATGCCCTGACCCATCCCACAAAACTGTACAAATATAGTACATATCTTGCTGATACAACAGAATAATAAAGACTCTCTGACAACCATAGATATACCTATAAATGGAAAAACTGCAAAAACTCCGATATGCTACTGCAGCTGGACAGGTGGACGACACTAGTCGCAGTCACCTAGAGAAGGTGTATAAAATACGTCAGCGACGACGACTCAATAAATACTACAGAACAGTATAAAGTATATGGATAATGATCATGCTTATGTGCCCTTGATTTTCTCCCCACCTCACTTGTGTTAATGTCTCAAGTTATTCGTTTCAATGTCAAATCACTGTTTGATTTCAATTTACAAACATTACCCAATTACTTAACCATTTCATCAAGCACATTTATTTTAAATTTTAAATGTGTTTTGCCAGACATTGCGGTTTGGCAATCCTGAATATCTCAAAAAAATACTCTGGGTCAACCCCAAATGGAGTCCTCATGAAAAAATACCAAGTCAGCATACTCGTCAGTAGCCCCTGAATACTAGAGCAACACCAAGTCGGTGAACCCTCTAAAACATATTCATTATCAATCCTTTATTCATTTCCATTTACTTCACAACAATTGTTATATTTCAATTCCAAGTACCTCATGTTCATGAAGGTGTAAGGGGGGTGTCAATCCCAAGTTTGTCTCTCTCTATCACTTACACGTCTTCAAATATCATATATGAAGCTAAACAATCTCAACTACTCATTCCTAAAAAAACCCTCTCATCTTAAAAAAGGGTGACTCAATGCACGAAGCTTTCGCATATGCGGGGTCTGAGAAAGGGTTGATGTACGCAGCCTTACCCTTGCAAGCAGAGAGGCTATTTTCGTGAATCGAACCCATGACCCACAGACAACAATGGGATAGCTTTACCGTTACGTTGGGTTCGCGTTCGCCCTCTCATCTCATGGTTCAAAATCTATTTTTTGGAATACCCTAGGTTTTTAAGCTTCCTAAAACGCTAGGAACCACAATACACAAGACAAGAGACTCAAACAAGAAAGATAAGTAAATATAAACCCACCTTGGAGTTACTTTGAGGAGACCCGAGTCACGAACTCAAGAGAATCGAGGAAATAATCGGTGTTCCGAAGATCGACCAGTTTAATCGATGGAGTTTTGTTCAAATCCAAGTGGAAGATGCTCAAAATCTAAAAAGAATATGAGAAATGACATACCTTAGGGTTTGGATGAGAGAACAGCCGCACATAACATGTTCTGATATGTTAAAATGAGGTTGGAGCTTTATATGCATGACAATTTAAATGATATATCGATATATTAATGATGCATTTCAGTATGGGATTTCATGTGGAACACATATCAATATATAGGGAATTTAGGCATTCAAAGAGAAACCATCAACATTTCGGTATATAAGGCACACAATTCACATATCGAAATATATGAGATGTATATCGGTATATAAAGGAAATTGGGCATAGATCAATGAACAGTGCCAGGACATTTCGGTATAGGAAGAGGGGTATTTCGATATGTCCGCATATCCATAAGGCATAATTTCAAAAGGAGAACAATGACATCTTATTTCAATATAGGACTTTATGTATGTCAGTATATAGGTCCAAGCAAGACTTCTCAATTGAACATTGTCAATCCATGTCGAAATGGAGCAAAGGGACATTTCAGTATGTCGTGAATTTCAATGGGGATGCAGTGAGCATTTTGGTACATCATGGGAATTATCAAGAACCTTTACACAAGCATGGGTTTTGATATATTGAGCAATATATATATATCGATATAGAGCATAAAAATGAGAAATTTTTAGGTCATTACACTTTATATACCTCTTCCTCTACCAGATCGGCCTTGGCAGGACGTGAGCATGAACTTTGTGCTTGGTTTTCTGCATACCTTTAGAAAATATGATTCTATTTTCGTGGTGGTTGACCAATTCTGTAAAATGCCTCATTTCATTCCGTGTTTCGAATCCCTTGATGCCGCCCACGTGACAACTTTATTTTGCTGAGATCGTCAAGTTATATGGTTTTCCTAAGAATATTGTGTTTGATCGGGATGTCCGATTCATGAGTTATTTTTTTGGAAAACTCTTTGGCATATGATGGGCACCAAACTCAAAATTTTCATTTCCTATCATCCTCAGACTGATGGAAAAACAGTAGTCAACCGAAGCTTGAGTAATCTCTTGTGTTGCCTCTTGGGTGATAGCAATATAAATTGGGGTTCAATCATTTCAACGGCACGATTTGCACATAATAACTCAGTTAATAGATCCAGCGGTCTGGTTTGCTTTATAGCTATGAGATATCTTTTGTACCCTGCATACAATGACATAAGGGAACCCTTTTTTCAGGGTAATTGTATGAATATTTGGTTGTATCCTCATGTTACTCAACTACTACATCCTCCCCCCTTTTTCTTGAAAACTGAATTTAAACATAACGTCGAGGATTACATTGTCTATAATCTGTGAAGTTTATATTTTTTATTGGAGTTTTAGAATGAAGTTTGTCTTCTCTCTAGGCTTTGAAAGCTTCTGGTGATATCTGGCTGTTGTCAAACTTTGACTCGCAAGAGGACGTAGCCTATCCAAATGACCCCCGAGTGGTCATCAAGGTTGATGATGACCTGAAACAGCTGTTCCGGGGAATTGAGCTACCTCGTGATATGATTGACATTGAGAAGGATCTTCAGAAGAATGGGATGAAACCCGCCACTAACACTGCGAAGAGACGAGCTATGGCCCAGGTTCATGGCATTTCTTCCAAGCCCAAGACCAAGAAGAAGAAGCATGAGATCAGCAAGAGGACTAAGCTGACCAATTCCCACCTTCCAGAGCTATTTCAGAACCTCAATGTTCCGGGATCTTGATGGATGCACAGGTAATCATCCTGTTTGGCTGAAACCATTCTGTGTGCAGACGAAAAAGTATCTTTTTTTAAAAAATAGATGCAAATCATTCTGTATGTATGCCTAAGGCAAGAAACATATCATTCATTCTTTATATTCTTTTTTTTTTGGGTGGGTGGTGGTGAGCAGAGATGCAAATCTTTTGTGTTTTGGATGAATTGATTTAAGAGGTTTTGGAGTCTGTCCTGCTTTAAAAAGACACTGCAGGCAGGTAAAAGCAATAATAATTTAGCAACCTTTAGTCTCATATTTCTATTATTGAACCCTTTCATACAGAGTCAGAATCTCGCATCTGTTGAATTGCTGCAGCATGTTTGAATTTCCCCACCTTCCAAACTACAGTATGTAAATAGAAAGCTCTCTGTTTGTGTCATTTTGTGTCTGCACAAGTATAGATATCAAATATCAAGTTGGAGTAGCATGCACATTATATCAATTATCAAGTTGGGAGTAGTAGTAACATGCACAAGTATAGATAGGCAATATACATCACAGTGTCAAAAGTTTGTATTGCTTTTCTGTTTTGTCCCTAAGTCTAATTGATATTAATGAGTCCGGTTTTGTAGGGTTATTTTTTAAATGAAACTCAAAACATATGTAATATGGATCTTGTTTAGTTCTTTTATACATAGTTTTCAAAATCATAAAAATTATTCTAAGATAAAAGATATTTGACAAATCAATTGAGATGTGAAAATATTTTTTAAGGTTAAAATTGAAAAGTGACTA
>NMUG010007760.1:0-11935 GCA_002855965.1 Monotropa hypopitys | reverse complement strand
TATAACACTTGGCCTTGATACAATGTAAAGAGGAAAGAACGTTTTGATGAAATGAAAGTATTTTGACATCTCAATACCTCCCCATCTAAATAACACCAAAACCTCCAATATTTTGATATCTCACTAAAGGAAAGGAAATGGGTGGTTTGTCGGAAGTTCTACGGTTTTATTAATGGTTACCTTTCGGTGGTTTTCTTTGATATTGGTTTTAGAACCATGGTCTTGGTTCGGTGGATTCTCTTATGGTGGTCTTGCACGGGTTTTGGTTGGGTGCTTGTTGGGTGTTACTCTTGGTTTTACCTACGTGTGGTACTTGTGTTACTCTTCCTAGTTCGCTTTACTTTTACTTGGGCTTTCACTTAGGACTGCACGTTCCGTGCATGCCTTGTAGTCTTTAGCTGTTACCGTCGCTGAGCTAGTGTTTTGCTCAGACCCTCCACCTTTTCCCTCTCCAGGTTGTGGCAGCTTTTCTTACAGGAGTTCTTGGAGAGTTGGCTTGCATCTGATTCTGTTGGAGCTGCCGACTTGAGTTCGTGACTCCCGAGGGTGGGTGGGACCCTCACCTTTCTCCTTTACTCTTTACAGTTTCAGTTTTCAGTTCAGTAGTTGTACTTCTTGTATTCTGTTCAGTTGATATTGTATCATAAGGAAATGTAATGAGAACTTCTACTGCACTGCTTTTGTTACAGCTATTAACTCCCACTATTGTATTTAAATTGTATTTCAAAAAAAATGTTTCTCAAATTTGTGGGTTGTTACAACCTAGGTTCCTGTATATCTCTTGATGCATAGAGCAACATTTATTCTAGCAATAACTCCATCTGAAGCTTGGATGGCCTTCAAATCTTAGAGAGAAGGGAGAACTTGAAGATGAAGGTAGAGAGAGGGTGGCTGCTAGGTTAAGAGGGAAATGAGTGAGGATGAGTGAAAAATCAACCTAAGGGATGATTTTATACCCCCACATATAAGATGACAAAAAAAACCCTTAATGAGCCAAATCTGGGCTCTGTGCACTGGTGGTGAACATCCTTGCACCGGTGCAAAGGTGATAAAACTGTCACCAGAGCAACTTTGCACCGGTGCACCAACCGGTGCACCCAGACCAACCAACCAATAGAGCAACTTTACACCGGTGCAACAACAGAGAAACTTCGATAGATGAACAATCATGTCGAAATAAAATGTATAGGTGTGAAGACTGGTTGGCGATCCAAAGGTTAAGGCTAGATTCAATTGATTATGTGCAAGTTGTTCGAAAGATGAACAGACATGGCCAAATGAAATATATAAGTGTGAAGACTGGTCCAACAGTCCAAATGTCAAGACTATATTCAATGGATGGTATGCAGGTTTTTCATCAGATGAACGGTCAAAGCCAAATGAAATGTATAGGTGTGAAGACTGGTCTGATAAATGAACCATCAGGTCAAGGAAAATGTATTTAACTAAGAGTTATTCCGGATAGCACAAGTTCTCTGGTTAGAGAAGTATTCGAATTAAAGAGTGTTTGGCAAATGTCGGGTTCAATTAAGGTATGGTCCAGATATTGATGGTTCGGTTTGGCCAAGCCATAAGTGGTTCAACAAAATTAGTGTAATACCCGTGACCCAAAAATTTAATTAAAAATTCTTTTAATTATTTTGTAGAAATAATTAATGTCACTTATAGAGTATTCGAGTCTAATCCTTGAGGTTTAGAAGGTTAGGTAAATGTTTAGGATTGAGTTGGAAGGATTGGGAGTGTTTTGAGGTGATTTGGGTTTTGGAGTAGAGGATAAATTTTTGCCAGTATTTTTTCGAGCGCTTGGTTATCGATAACCAGGGTGAGGTGGTTATCGATAACCATGAGTTAGAGTCGTTAAATACAAAATCCCGAGCATTTGGTTATTGATAACATGTTTGACTGGTTATCGATAACCGGAAGTTACAGGACTGGTTATCGATAACATGATTTGGCTGGTTATCGATAACAAGCATTTTTCACTAGTCCAACCAAAGTCCCGAGGACTGGGTTATCGATAACCACTTGGATCGGGTTATCGATAACCCTGCATCGCTGTTGTAAAATCTGAAAATAGTTTTAAAGGGGGTAATTAAAGGATTTTACACCTAAGACGGTTTCTACTCACCCTAATCTATATTATGGTTATACTTAGAGGTCATTAGACTCCATTTGTGTCTCCAAAACATAGAGAGAGATCTAGAGGGAGATTGAAAAGTTCCTTGGAAGTTAGGAAGCCATTCAAGGGGATCTTGGTGAAGAAAGTGTGGTATTTACTTAGGAATCCTTGTAACACTCTTGTAAGTGTTCTATCTCTTTCATTCTCTTAGTAACTTTCACTTTAATTCCCTATTTTTAAAAAAAATGAATGGTTCTATAGATGCTTCATGATTCATGCTTAGAAGAAGAACACTTGAGAAAAAATAAAATATGTTGTGATTAATTCCTTGTCTTTTGTTGGTGGATTTCTTAATTTGTTGTGATAGATTAGCATCACGAATCTCATATTCACATATGTTACACTTAATGATTCGATCTACAAGTTCTGTAAAATAAGTCTTGAGAATTTCGATGAAATCCTTATGAAGTGATAAATAGTGGTTACTTGTGGTTGTGGGATAGTTTATACACTTGTAAACCTTGGATTGATATGGAGTAAATCTTAATCTAAGGACCCCAATAGCACAATTGTATGTTTTGATATCAAAGATGATGTATTCATGCATTTGTAAGGGGTATTGATGCCTTAGAATGATTAGTAAGATTCATTATTCATGCAAGTATTTGGTTGTTCAATTTATATAAATTGGACTGATTATGTGAGATGGTTTTCATAGGGGCTATTGTAGAGAACCGAAAAACACTAATAAAGAACAAAGGAATAATCACCTAAGCAGCATCGATGAGTGTAGGGATATAGCATCATGACTTTTAGATGCTTGTGCTCTTTTGTTTTGTAGTAATTATACAAAATCATAGAAAGTTGCATGACATGTTGCATGTGGATAACATATGCAAGTTTTGAGGGGTATCTAGCCTATGGCAAATGTTTTGAGAAAATGTTTTGAGAAAAACTATAGCCCATGTGCATGTTTTGTGAAAGAATTTTGGAAAGTGATTTATATACGATATGTATATGAGATATGGATGATGATGATTTGTGTCTATATGGCCACGGGGGACGCCCCTTTACATATTGAAGTCAGACTGCGGTTCGGTGACATGTTACATGTTGAGGTCAGGCTGCAGTTTAACGGTATGTTGGAATGGGTTACATGTCGAGGTCGGGCTGCAGTTCGACGACATGTTGGAATGGGGCTATGGTTCCATGCGATAGTGTACAGGGTGTATGAACTATTGCATATAATAATAGCTATTTTGAAAAAACGGATGTGAGGAGTCCACTATATTGAAAAGAGGTTGTGGTCCAATTATATATGTATGAAATGCATTTTAAATGTGGAAGCTTAGAGGGATTTGGTATCATTGCATGGCATTGCATCTTTCCTATTTTTGGAACATTGTTGATTTTAAAGTTAAATCGTGCTTTTACTTGCCTTTCATCTAGAACTTGCGATGCATATGTTCACACTCTGTTTTCCTTGTTTTGACTTAGAAAATAGGTAGCAAAGATAGCGATCCACTATGATGCCAGAGGGAAGTTTTATGCTTGGAAGTATAGAGCTCGATCATTGATGTGCTTCTTGGTGGTAGTGATCGTCTAGTGGTTGCACTTCTTCTTATATTGTTGTAGACATTATTATTTCTTAGATGTCTTGTATTGGAGATCATTATGGTTTTGGTAGCTCGTTTTGCTCAGGGGTTATTTGAGTATGGGAATAACTTGTAATAAGTAATTGTTGTTAAAATGTTTTATTTTACTTAGTACTTATGGAGTTCGATTAAAGTGTTTTAATTAAAAGAAAAATTGTATTCCGCATTTTGTTAGTTCTTGGAGTTTTGGATGTTACAACTTGGTATCAAAGCCAGGTTCTAGGTCCGAGTTAGAGGACCATGTGACTTAGTGGAAATTGTACTTGAGGTGTGTGTTTGAGGTAAAGTGTGAGAAGTGTGGTAGTAGTGTTTTGTGACTATTATGTGTGTCTTGACACCTACAGAACTTGCCTTGAAATCCGATTGGAAAGACGCCTGATTAACATTCTCTTCTAATGGGAAGTCTTGGAAAGTTAAGTGGAAAAGCATAATATGACAAAATGCTAAGGGTTTGAGTGGTTGGGGAGAATGGCTCAGGAATGGACCATAGGATGTCGAGTCATGCATTGAGTCATTGTGTTATGGGTGACTAACACGTGAGTTTTTGGCATCTAATGCTTGTTTCCACCATGTTGTTTCTTATTATGTGATTGACAGGAGGTAAATGGAATGCAATAATCAGATAGTTGAAAGGATTATCCAAATAAGAAAGATGTGAAATGTTTGAAGACATTAATAACTCAAGGGATAAATGGCCTAGTAACATAGGTGATTGATGTGATTTCAGGTTGATTATGACTTTAAAAATTTTTAAAAAGTCGAATTCATATGATTTTGGGTGAGTGGTGATGCCTAGTGAAGCGTCAGATTTGGCAATAGAAATAGAGAGCATTGATGATGTTTTGGAGTTAATTGATGAGCAAAAGGTGAGAGTATCATCTTATGATTTTAAAGGGCGAGGTATTTTATTGGTGGAAAGCTATTTGATATAAGTTGTCGGCACCTATATTGGGAGTAATATCGACCGGGACTAGGGTGAAATTCTTCGGAAAGGTTGGTTAAAGTTTTTAGTGATTGTATTCACGTAAGAGGTGATGGATTTATGCTAGAAGTGGCATGTGTAATATGAGACAAAATAAAATGAGTATGAAAGTTTATGAGGTAAAACATGTGGTCTGAGCAAAGTACGCTGTATAGTTGGTGAATGCAGAGGAGATAGAGTGCTATAAAGGTAAGAATGGTATGATGTCTGGTGTGGCAACCAAATTAATTTTTTAGGAAGTGAAATTTGGAAAACTTGGTGAATGTTGCCTGAAGGGTTAACAAGGGAAGTGTGGAGTTAGTGGAACCACATTGTGGTTGTTTTAAAAGAAGTTAAGTTGGAATTTTTGGAGAATTAATATATTGAGTCGTTGCAGTGTAAAGTGGGTTGGGGGAGGAATTGTAAAACATTTGGGGAATAAGAGCAAGGGTGTCCAGGCACATGATAAGAGCAGGAAGCAAATTGGTAGATTTGGGTTGGTGACTAAGAATCATTGAGTGGTATTATATTGTCTTGGAGGTAGATTGGTGAATCTTTATGCTAGAGTTATATTCCCAGAGTGGATGATGAGGTAGTTTTCTTTGTTGAAGTGGGAAAATGGATCGGTGTTAATCGATAATTGGGTGTGAGAGATCAATAGTTTCTTAAGATATGTTTCAGTAGTGAAGTACTCTTTTATGGATGGAAGTGTGGGCTAAGAAGATTCAAAGGTTCAAATGTTCAGGTGCAGTGAGTTTTGTCACAAGGCAGCTCCATGTTCACAACGGAGTCGGATGTCAACAATAATTTTTGAAAACGGTGCAAGTGGAACAGTCAAAAGTGTAGCAGGTATATATTTACTATTTTCATATGTATTTACTTGAAAAAGTATTACATTATTCATGTACCCGCCACCGTGTTAGTTTTGCAATTTCAAGAAAGAATGCACGTTATTCTAAACAATTTAGTAACCTCTGAGTTAAACTGGCATGAAATAGTAGTTCGCATATACTAATGCTAAGTTATAGTTGAGCATGTGGTAGAAATTTGATGGTCAACTCTGGAATTTGTTTAAGGTGACTTAAAAATTTAATAGGGTCGTCGATTCAATTTGTTTCCGTGGGAATGAAAAGAATAACAAGTGGGTTGAGAATTTTATCATTTGAGCATGTAGGTGAATGCATGTGTGTAAGTCATGTTGAAAGTAATGTGCAAGAATAAGAAAAGTTGAATGCTAAAGATAAGGAGAAAGTAATGAATCGAATGTAAACATGTGTGTGTATGTTTGTCTAAGCATAAAAATAGTGTAACAGAAATGTGTGGCTTGTGAGTTCAGTGTTACATTAGACCATACTAGTAGTGATAATAGAATACTTCGGGAAGAAGTCTTGTTATGAATTGAGATAATTTCTAATTTGAAAGTTATGGCGATTAGATGAATTCTATAATGGTATCAGTTGGTTTGTATTATCTATGTCAATATGGAGGAAGAAATGTGAGTGATAATTGGGAATGTCCTTGTGGTGAGAGAGTTATGATGATCAGGGTCTAGCTATTTTGCTTATATTCTTTTGGAATTATGATTTTAATAAAAACCTTGGTGTATTATCGACTTGGAAAGGAGTATGAGCAATACTTGAGTATTTGTTTATCAAAAAATGAGAGGAAAGAAGTTGTTGTAATTAATTGCAAGTGTAACCTTTGGTAGTGTTGAGTGGTACTTTTTAGTTATTCTATCTTTAGTAAGAAGCATTGGTGTGAACCAGAGAAGAAAACGGAATTATGGTGGTGTACAAGAGGTTGATATGTGTTTCCAAGGCAAGTTCTTGTGTTAGCAAATTGTTATGTGAGAATTTTAGAGAACTTTTAGGTCAAGTCACGTTTAGTGTAGATCAAGTAGGTGGTATGAGATTTGAGTTACTAAGAAAATGGTGAGAATGATTTAAGAGGTTAAAAAAAGATTGATGTCTATATCAGTTTTGGAAAAGTGATGAGAGGAACTGTTGTTTGGGGATTACTAAGATTGGTTATTTTTAAGTATGGGTTAGACAAACTTTCAAAGTTAAGGAAAATGGATGTCAAATTGTTTGGAGCGAGTAATGCTTTATTAACTAGACTCAATGTGGGATTGTGGTTCTTTTAGCAAAGCAAAAGAGGTCCTAGTTGGGATGAGTATCAAGAGAAAGTTATTAGTTTCCCTTTTGGGTGTTGAGTTTAAATTTTGTAATTAAGATGATAAACTCTTAATGTTGAGGCTAGTGTGTTTGTGCCGAGAGGTGTTAAACTAAAAAGGGAGAGAATGGAAGTTGTGGTTAAGTGTTTTGTGTGGCTAGAGAATTGAGCTTGAGGATTTGATATCTGGAGGGTAAAGTTAATATATCTAAATTTTTAATTAGATTGGGAGATTATATCCTAGTATGTATGTGGCATGATTTGCCTAAGTTTAGGGATAACCTTGATTTTGATTGAGCTGTTGTGGATTGTTTGGCAGAATTCTTATGTTTTCTTTTTAGTGGAAGCTTCGAGTGATTTGGATGGTTTAGTTGAATGATAGAAAGGTATGCATGCGCATAGTGGTACTCGTGTATAGAGCTGAAAAAATGTAATCTCAAGTTATATAGAAGTTTTGAGTGTATGCATTATAGGTTTGTTATGCAACTTTGAAGTTTGGTATATGTTGTAACTATAGATTAATGGTTTATGGTAGAGGGTTATTAGGATATTGGAGGATTTTGTGAGATTGCATGGAATTGTTGTTCAAAATCTTTGAGATGATTTTCTCTTTTGAGTGAGGTGTGTGCAATAGTAGTTACCAATGTAATATTAAGATAGTTCCTTTGGGGAATTTCTATAGGAGAAAGTGTTTACTCATCGTGTGGATAGAAAAATATTGTTAAGAGGAAATGGTAAGTTTAAGGTAGAGTCAACAATATCGTGGGTATCAAGCTTGTTCGGAGAATGTTGATGTGGCCTAAAAATCTTTAAGGGAGTTGTTCTTATAATAATTATTATGAGTTAGAATTAAGATTAAGAGTTTAGTGTTCTTGTGGTGTGTCTATAGTACATCATGTTGTTTTATAAGGAAAAAGAAAATTGTATCTAGTTGGTTTGGGCCTTATAAAGTCATGTATTGGTTAAAGGAAAGATTTCATATAGATTGGTTGATCGATGGAGAGGGTTGGATTACATTGATGGTTTTATAGTGCTTCATAGGTTTGTGAGCATATCATTCTATATAATTGAGTTTGAGCTTTTGAGGTTGATGGAAGTTTTGGCAGAGTGGTAAGCATTTGGTCGGGTTTGGTTGCAGGAAAGTGAGGCATATTCTAGATGATTTCTTGGGTGAAGGTTTTGTGCTAAATCATATCATTGTAGAACTCGTAGAAAGTATATTAGAATATTTTTTCCATGTAATTATTCTTAATTTCGGGGATGAAATTTTTTTAGGGGGGGGGTGAAGTTGTAATACTCATGACCCAAAAATTTAAGTAAAAATTATATTAATTATTTTATAGAAATAATTAATGTCACTTATGGAGTGTTCGGGTCTAATCCTTGAGGTTTAGAAGGTTGGGTAAATATTTAAGATTGAGTTGGAAGGATTGGGAGTGTTTTGAGGTGATTTGGGTTTTGGAGTAGAGGAGAAATCATTGTCATTATTTTTCCGAGTGCCTGGTTATCGATAACCAGGGTGAGGTGGTTATCGATAACCATGAGTTACATTAGTTTCATACAAAATTCCGAGTGTTTGGTTATCAATAACATGTTTGACTGGTTATCGATAATCAGAAGTTACAGGACTGGTTTTCGATAACATGTTTTGGCTGGTTATCGATAACCAGCATTTTTCACTAGTCCAGTCAAAGTCCCAAGGATTGGGTTATCGATAACCACTTGGATCGGGTTATCAATAACCCTATATCGCTGTTGTAAAATCTGAAAATAGTTTTAAAGGGGTAATTAGGAGATTTTACACCTAAGACGGTTTCTACTCACCCTAATCCGTATTAGGGTTATACTTAGAGGTCATGAGCCTCCATTTGTGTCTCCAAAACCTAGAGAGATCTAGAGGAAGATTGAGAAGTTACTTGGAAGTTAGAAGCCATTGAAGGGGATCTTGGTGAAGAAAGTGTAAGATTTACTTAGGAATCCTTGTAACACTCTTGTAAGTGTTCTATCTCTTTCATTCTCTTAGTAACTTTCACTTTAATTTCCTATTTTCTAAAAATATGAATGGTTCTATAGATGCTTCATGATTCATGGTTAGAAGAAGAACACTTGAGGAAAAATGAAAATATGCTGCAATGAAGATCATATGTATATGCCTTATCTTTTGTTGGTGGATTTCTTAATTTGTTGTGATAGATTAGTATCATGAATCTCATATTCACATATGTTACACTTAATGATTCGGTCTACAAGTTTTGTAAAGGAAGTCCTGAGGATTTCGTTGAAATCCTTGTAAAGTGATAAATAGTGGTTACTTGTGGTTGTGGGATATTTTTATACATTTGTAAACCTTGGATTGATATGGAGTAAATCTTAATCTAAGGACCCCAATAGCATAATTGTATGTTTTGATATCAAAGATGATTTATTCATGCATTTGTAAGGGGGTATTGATGCCTTAGAATGATTAGTAAGATTCATTATTCATGCAAGTATTTGGTTGTTCAATTTATATAAATTGGACTACTTGTGTGAGATGGTTTTCACAGGGGCTAATGTGGAGAACCGAAAAACATCGATAAAGAACAAAGGAATAATCACCTAAGCGGTATCGGTGAGTGTAGGGATGTAGTATCATGACTTTTAGATGCTTGTGCTCTTTTATTTTATAGTAATTACACAAAATCATGGAAAGTTGCATGACATATTGCATGCGGATAACATATGCATGTTTTGAGGGGTATTTAGTCTATGGCAAATGTTTTGAGATAATATTTTGATAAAGGAATTTGAGAAAAACTATAGTTTATGTGTATGTTTTGTGAAAGAGTTTTGGAAAGTAATTTATATACGATATGTATATGAGATATGGCGGATGATAATTTGTGCATATATGGCCATGTGGGATGTCCATTTACATGTTGAAGTCGGGTTGTGGTTCGGTGACATGTTACATGTTGTGGTCGGGCTGCAGTTCGACGGCATGTTAGAATGGGTTACATGTCGAGGTTGGGATGCGGTTCGATGACATGTTGGAATGGGGCTACGGTTCCATGTGATAGTGTACAGGGTGCACGAACTATTGCATATAGCAATAGCTATTTTGAAAGAAAAGGACGTGAGAAGTCTACTATGTTGAAAAGGGGCTGCAGTCCAATTATATATGTATGAAATACATTTTAAATGTGGAAGCTCAGAGAGATTTGGTATCATTGCATGATATTGTATCTTTCCCATTTTTGGAACATTGTTGATTTTAAAGTTAAATCATGCTCTTACTTGCCATTCATCTAAAACTTGCGATGCATATGTTCACACTCTATTTTCCTTGTTTTAACTTGGAAAATAAGTAGTAGGGATAGTGGTCCACTATGATGCCAGAGGGAAGTTTTATGCTTGGAAGTATGAAGCTCGATCATTGATGTGCTTCTTGGTGGTAGTGATCGTCTAGTGGTTGCACTTCGTCTTATATTGTTGTAGACATTATTATTTCTTAGATGTCTTGTATTGGATATCATTATGGTTTTTGTAGCTAACTTGGCTCATGGATTATTTGAGTATGAGAATAACTTGTAATAAATAGTTGTTAAAATGTTTTCTTTTACTTAGTAGTTATGGAGTTTGATTGAAGTGTTTTAATTAAAAGAAAATTTTTATTTCGCGTTTTATTAGTTTTTAGACTTTGGGATGTTACAATTAGTATTAAATCAAAGTCAATGATTTCAAAATTGTGAATTAAATTCTCTGGTCTCAATCTCACACTAAAAAACTTACCTACAATCTTATCTAGTTTTAGTTAATTTTAATTAGAACTTAATAATTTAATTTAATTAAAAATTCTATTTCAGTTCATTAAAAATTTATGAATATTACAAAAAAATTACCAAATTTCTTAAATCTTACTAAATAATACCAAAATTCTTACTTACCAATAATTTAGGCCAAAATCCAAAAATAAAAATCTTGTCATCCTGTAAAAAATAAAAAAACCGCGTGAAAATTTTGTTTTTTGGGTTTTATTATATTATTTTATGTTATTTTATAAAAATCAACTCAATCGGATAGTGTATAAAATTTTCTTAAACGTTTGAATTTTTATTCACAATTTTAAATAGTTTTATAGAATGAAAATTTAAACAATTAATGAAGTTTTATACATTATTCATTTGAGCTGGTTTTTTACAAGATAATATAAAATAATATTTTAAGCAAAAATCTCAAAATCAAATTTTCCATGATGTGCACGTGCAATTCTGTACATGGGTATAGAATTTGTCTGATGTACTCATACTAGTAATAGCTTGTGCCGATAACACAGGACGACGGAATAAAAACGCAATACAATATCTAATAGTATGATAAAAAATTGAGTGTTAGTTAGTAGTGCATTCGGCACTCATATTGAGTGACGATATTTGATCCGTGTTTTCGGTATATAAAATTTTGTATAAAACTAAAAAAATCATAATTGAGTAAAATACTCATTTAAATTCAATTACAAAAATCAAACATTTATGTAGTTAAAGAAAAAATATAGTCAAAATAATTTTTGTAAAAAACTATTTTTTATGTTTAAAATTTTTAAAATATTTTACACATTTTAAAAATTTATACTTTTATTATTTTTAGATAATGCATATGAGAATGTATATGAAAAATATGTATAAAAAATGTGTAAAGAATATATATAAAAATATGTATAAAAAATATGTAGAAAAAATGTGTTTGAAAAATATGGGGCTCACACCATTATGTTTTGTATAATAGATTTCTGTGATGATATGGTCATAGTATATTATATGACTGAAATAAAAATGTACGACAGTAACAAATCCAAAATATGACTTACAATTTTGTATTTTGTGTGGTCGATAAGATCCATATTCCAAAACGATATGTGATGGTGCAGTTATGGGGTAAACATGTATCAAAGCATGCCATCCCATACGATGGACCACAGATGACATATTTATACGGCACGCTGATTTTGGGACAGTGCGAAGATCTCAGTGGCATCTCCCGACAGCGAAT
>NMUG010007759.1:0-11933 GCA_002855965.1 Monotropa hypopitys | reverse complement strand
TCATTTGTTGCTTTCAGTTTGGTTCAGTTAGAGTAATAGTTATGAAAAGTTTGGTGGGAAGGCCAACTTCCTACTTTATGGCTAATTATTGCGATTGGTAGGGTATTTAGTGTGGGTTGGCTTTGTGCTTTTAGTGTGCTGGCCAGTGCTTTGTATTATCCTTCATTTTATTTTATATATATATTTGCCTTTTCAAAAAAAAACAAGACTAGATGAGCAGCCCAGTTTTGAATCTTTTCTCCTAGATAAGAAGGGAAAATCGTATCCTTTATGCATTGGATGTGTGATGGGGGATTTATGGTGGCTATTTGCATTTTGCCAAATAATTGCACCATCCTCATGGCATCAACGTCTTCCTCCTATCGTTGAATGGTTAAGACTGGATCATTCTCTAAATGATCTGGATCATTGGTGATAAGGAGTTGCTCTTTCTTGTTTTCTGGCTCTACACTAGATAATCCTACCAAGACAAAGCTTTCTTTAATATAAGTCATATGTGTTGACTTACCCCTGCCTCGACCCTTGAATTTACGAGCATCTCTTTTTCGAGCCATTACCTCCTCCTCTCTCCAAGATGGATTATAATCCAAACCAAAAGTATGCAACTGAGTCAATGTATTTCAGAGCTTCATCTCTCCTTGCAATTCTTCTCCCAATCCCTTGCCACACTGAAATCCATTTTCATGGAAATATCTTGCAATCATCTTAGAGTTTTTGGAAAATTTTGGTTGTATCAGTGTCCCATGAATAACCCACACATTCCGGAGCTTGAAAACGTGAATGTTCATTTGTATCAATCATTGGAATTGCTGAAGCTTTATAGATTGTAAAGTCTAGTTCAACAAAATAGTGATAAGTTGATTATTGATTACAAACATGATCGATGGAACACCTACAGTTATATGGATCCATGGCCTTCCCAACAAGAAACCATAGGCTGATGGAATTCTTAAAACTTGAAATTTGATGGAGAATGTTATCAGGCCAACTTCTACAGGTAATTCTATTTTCCCATTGTTTCTACGCATGACCCATCAAATACTCTCACCACCATACTGTTGTCGTGAAGAGTTTCAAAGTCAATCCCTGGTCTTTCTAGCATCACAAACGAGCAGACATTTAATGTCGATCCGTTGTCTTATCCGTGGGCCACAATCATGCCCTTTGTCTTTACTGCAATATGAAGTGCCTTAGTATGCCATATTCATTCTTCTGTAATTTTATCATCTATAAATGACATAATCCCTGGACTCATTATTGAGCCCACTATTTCTTGTAACACATTAGGAGAAATGCTTTTCGGGACCTGAGCCTCCTTCAACACTGATAGTAATGATTCCTTGTGAGACTCCAAAGTGAGTAATAGAGATAAGATATTGATGTGAACTGAGGTCCACTTTAATTGTTCAACAAGTTCGTATTCACTCTTTTTAAGAGTTTCAATAAATTCGTGGATCTCTTGTTCTGTTATTTCTCCACCTTTATTTGCCTTTCCTTTCCTCTTTCGTTCCATTTCTGTTGGCATATATATCCTTCCAGATCGGGTAATGCCCCAAATCTCATTGATCTCCTATTTACGAACTTTCACTTATTCGTTGATTTTGTTATAATCGTGTGGTACTTGATATAAATTGTAAATTGGTACTAGTGAAGATCGTGGCAAGGTAACCCTGGGTCGGGTTTGCAAGAACACAGATGTTCTCGAATGATTTTGCAATTGAGGGCTTTCATTGTATGATCTCCAACTTCCTCGCAACTGGCTGCTTGAACTTTTCCAATCTTGATATCTTGTCATGGCTATGACAGGTTCCTTTATTGATACGGATAAGTGAAATCGGACAATAGAACCAGGAGGTCCAATTAAATCATAAGGCACAAATTCATCATCATCTTCTGCAACCATATTTAGTCCCTGGTGATTAGGGAGTGGATTTGTCGTTACGTTTGGTGTTGCCTTGGCATCTTTCAAATTTACTATGCCTGCATCAATTAGGTATTGCACCTTATGCTTGAGGCTTTAGCATCTTTGAGTTTCATGTCCCGGTTGGTTTGAATGATAAGCACACTGCCAATAAGCTCGAAAATGCTGAGGCATATGATCTGGTAGAGACCGTGCTGGAATAGGGCTCAAATGTTCTGAAGCTAGAAGACGCTGGAACACATCCGTCATGGGAATGACTAATGAGGTAAAATTTATATCTCTCCATAGATAAGGGGGTGAATTTCTAGGAAAAGCATTATATGGTGTAGAATTTTGGAAAGGTGGGTTTTGATGAAAATTATTGGGGTTTTGATGAAAGGCTGGTTGTTGAGGGTAATAGATGGGTTGTGCTTGTATGAAGTTTGAGTATCTGGGTTCGTAGGAAAATGGATCGCTTGGCCTTGGAGCCAGGGTAACTACCGAGATTTCTGGTTCTTTGGACTTCTTTTGTGGTGGTTTCTTGGATGTGGAAGAGTATGGGATCAAAGATTCCTCAGTTTTGATGTAAAGATCTAGAATTTTTTCTATTTTGATGTCGTCTTCGATCATTTCACCTTGCAAGATGATTTTATTGAATGACCTCCCGATAGAGGTGCAAAATTTTTGGTAGTAAATTCCCTTGTAGGTTTGGACAAATAGATGGACATATTCCAAATCTGATAATGGTGGATCCACTTGGGAATACCGATTCCATCGTAAAGCATATTTTCAGAATGACTCTCTAGATTATTGTTTTATTTGAATGCGGAAAAGACGATCAACCTCCATTTTGTGTATTATGACGGTACTACCAGACAAACTCTTGAGATAAGTCAGTCCACGAGTAAAAATGCTTAAGATCTAAGCGGGTGAACCATTGAGAGGTTGCCCCAGTCATCTTGTATTGGAAAAGGTGCATCATCAACCTCTCAAGATTGGGGGGACCCGCAAAGTGCCCCGGTATATAGGCGCAAATGGGTCATGAGTTCACACATCCCATCGTATTTAAAAAATCTAGGATTTTGATTTTAGATGGCAATTGTATATCCGGATAGAAGAACAAGTCTTCAAAGTTGGTTGAAGTATAAGCATTGGGTCCTCGTAAAGATTTCAGAGCTTCTTCCAGTTGTTGAACTTTGTGGGTCAATTGGGTATCGACGTCTCTTGTCACAGGAATGTCATCTAAATGACTTTCCAAATCTTTTTGGATATGGAGTAGAACATGTAATGTCAGTAGAGTGAGTGGTTGGGTAGGTATCATAGGTTGAGTTGCTATAATGAATGTTGGAAAACTACCAGCAGAAAATACATGGATATTTGCTGAGAATGGAGGAATCACGTGATTTGATGATGACAGAATTTCCCCAGTGTTGGCCAAAGATTGATGAGATACAGATATCTCAGCCTCAACAGGCTGAATATGTGGAGGGGTTTGCCGCTATGATATCAAGGCCTCAACCATAGTCTGTAAATTTCCACGATTCGACGAATGGAAAAATACTCCTCCATGGGAACCATTTCAGAATTCTGGTGCATCCAGTTGTGGGAGTCTTCTGCCATTTCTCATGCCAATCACCTAGTAACTCTCATAAACTGAAATTGAGAATCAACTGGATTATTTGTTATACTACATATACACCAACACTTAACTTAGGTTAGTACATAAGGACAGATCCTTAGGGATGATGGCTACATACGAACTTTCTTTTCAATTTACAATTCAAACATGCCATCCGACATATAGCCTTGGGCAATGTTTCAAATTATAAACTTGATTGGATTAAAGATGACGACAAATCTATAGTCTAGTTTGACCACTATCCTTCAAGACGATGATTTTTTTTGAAATTGTTTTTGGAAATTAACAAGATGCAAATAAGGACTCCCTTTGATATGATATATTTTCTAATAAACAATAACAGAGTTTTGACTTTTGACTCTTTTATGGGCTTTTTACATGCAACATGTGGCTTTGGGTTTAAGGGTTTATTGGTTCCCAAATCTTCAGACCTCTATCCCCATGAGGGTAATGATCTTCAAATCGGTGATTTGGTTGACATGACCTTTTCGACGGTGGCTACCATATAGGTAATGCGACATTTATTGGTAAAGTCGTTAGAGATGGATATGTTGGGATCCTTGGGGATAAACATTGTGCCATTCAATTTTTTGTTCCCATTGTTTTTAAAATTTTGCTCTCTGTT
Source organism: Monotropa hypopitys (assembly GCA_002855965.1). Lineage (NCBI taxonomy): Eukaryota > Viridiplantae > Streptophyta > Magnoliopsida > Ericales > Ericaceae > Monotropa > Monotropa hypopitys. Next base: position 7,769 of record NMUG010007759.1, on the reverse strand, counting down.
TTCAATTTTTGTCATAAATGCAACCAAATCTATCATGTTTCCTTCTCCATTCATCTCTCGCCTCTGTTGCTCTGCATTTCTAAAAAAATCTATCATGTTACTCTAATAAATACAATTATTGCAGTTGCTTGGATGTTGGACCAGATTCAGGACTCATTCAATGTTCCATGTGTTTTTGGACAAATTTGGATCAAAATAATGTAGGAAATATGGAAGTTAGAGGGACTCTTGGTTAGTCATTGTGGAATTTGCACTCTCTCCTGAGATGTTGTTTTTTTCAATTCCATTCACAAAACCTAAAAGACGAAACAAGACGTATGTATCGATAAAATTACAATCATAACCCTAAGTCATTGATTTTAACATTGATGAAGATTGGATTTCTATTTAAGTTAGTAAAAAGATTTAGCATAAGAGTAGTTTTGTGGGCCCAATTGTGGAAATCATCCCCAAAATTTCAATTCCTTTAATTTAACTTTCTTTGTTCGCCACTGTTTGAGGTCACAGATCCCTCACATAAAAACCAGAAATGCAATCCACCACCAAAACCAGAAACACAATCCCTCGCATAAAAATCAAAATGCAATCCATCACCAAATATAAAAACACAATCCCTCGCATCCATCACCGACGCCCACAGTCCCTCGCATAAAAACTAGAATTGCAATCCCTCGCATCCATCACCAACGCCCACAGTCCCTCGCATAAAATCCAGAATTGCAATCCCTTGCATCCATCACCGACGCCCCCAGTCCCTCGCATACATAATATACATCGCCGACTAGGGTTCAGATCGCATCCGATGTCCAAACTTCACACCGACATCCACTGCTTCGAGCTACAATGATTCGTCGGGGGTTTGTTGGGTATTTGTGAGGTGTTTTTTATTCGTCACCACCAGTAGTAGCACACCTCCATCTAAAGTTAAGAACATATGCACTGTATTTCTCCAACAATGAAAATACTAGCACATCATATTCTCTCTTATTTTCTCTCTCTCTCTCTCTTTTTAATGAGATTTCAATTTATTTTCACTTGAATTGTATATTTGTTAGCAAGTTACATTTTGGGCCCCGTCATATTTTCGCCAACGTTCAAGATTGATTCCACATCATATCTTGACGCCTTATACATCCGATCGCTATATATATATGTATTATTTAAATCACAAAAGAAACACAATCTTAATTTCTGTGCACATGTTCTTTTCAAGTATCGAAGGCATGCGACCATGGGTCAAGTGCCGAAGACAAGAATAAGTGCCGAAGGAAAGAATAAGTGCTGAAGTTACGGTCACATTCGAATTCATTGGTCAAGTGCCATCGGCCAATCACTTTTGTGTTCATTGGTGCCGAAGGCACTCTAAAGTGTCATCATTTATCAGTGTCTAAGGCATTCTAAAGTGCCTAAGACACTACTAACACCTAAAATTTGTCGTATCCTTATGTATTATGTTATGCATTCTATTCTGTCAACTCGTGCCATCGGCACAGGCTATACCGAAAATACAGATCAAGTGTCGTTACTCATCATGAGTGGCGAAGACACAAATCAGTGCCGAAAGCAATACTAACACTCGAAGTTTTGTTGTACTCTTAGATATTGTGTTGCGCTTTTTATTCTGTCGTCGCGTGTCATAGACACAAATTATACCAAAAATACAGATGAAGTATCATCACTCATCATGAGTGCTGAATGCACTCCAAAGTACCAAAGACATGAATTAGTATCGAAAACACTACTAACACCCAAAGTTTTATAGTACCCTTAGGTATTGTGTTGTGTTTTTTATTCTGTCCCCCCGTACCATCGGCACGGACTATACCGAAAACACGGATCGAGTGTCATCATTCATCATGAATGTCGAAGACACTCAAAAGTGCCGAAGGAACGAATCAATGCCGAAAATATTACTAACACCCAAAATTTTATTGTACGCTTGGGTATTGTGTTACGCTTTTTATTCTATCGCATTGTGCTATTGTCACGAGATATACTAGAAACATGAATCGTGTGTCGTCACCTATCATGAGTACCAAAGATACAAATTAGTACCGAATAAACTATTAACATCCCAAATTTCATTTTACTCTTAAGTATTGTATTGAATTTTCTATTTTCTTTCTAATGCCATCACCAATGGCAATGACACTATTATATATATATAATTCATTGAACTCAGGCCCCTTTGGTTGGCGGATGAAAAAGGAAAAGAAAGCATAAGAAAAGAAAATTCTTTCTAACCTAAACTAAAAAAAAATAGTGAGAGACAAAAATGGGTTTAGATGAGATTTGAGATTCTTACTGTTTCTTATCTTTCTTACTTTTTTACCATCAAAAAATGGAGAGAATGACTATTCTTTTCTTTTCTCTCCAAATCGCTCCATCCAAATGTAGCAGGGTAATCACATTGCCAAATGATGATGTTTTTATCGTGTTCTGCATTTGGCGAAAAATTACAATCGACGGCGGAGTGCAAGATGCAAACAGCAACTGAGAGCAAGAGCCACTCCCACCCCCACTGTGTTCCTCTGCAACCGAATGCTCCACTCTCTCTCCATCCTCCGACCTGTGAAGAAGTTCCACATCAAACAGGTTCGCCCCCTTCTCACTCTCTTCCTCGATAACCACCAATTCTCCGTCAGTTCTCTTCAAAAGTCCCCTTCATCTCCGTCATCACAAAAACAAAACAGCATCGAATTCAATTTATCTTCAATCAACCCATCTGGTATTGCTAAATCCGTTCTTTTAAATTGTGCACATCTTTTGGAAAGTAAGAGTGAGACTTCAGATAATCATTCTCTCAAAGTCCTCCTTTTCAAACTTTCTACAGTAAACCCAGAAACCACTCGTAGGTTCCTTCGAGTTTCGGTGTTGAAACCAGAACATGTTCTAGAAATATTACTGGGTTCTCAATTTGAATGTAAGAATTTCGAAATTGAAGTTGAAAAGGTTAAGTCTTTGTGGGGAATTTTCAGGTGGGCTAGTGACCAGGGTAAGGGTTTTAAGCATCTTTCTAAGTCCTTCGAGCTTATGGTCAAGATGCTCTTTCGAGCGTTTCTTTTAAGGGAGGTTGAATTGTTGCTTTATACAATGGATAGTGAAGGAATTCAGTTGGATAGTAATGAAATTTTCAGTAATTTAATTGAAGGGTATTTAGGAGCAGGCGAAGCACATAGGGCTTTTTCGGTCTACCATCGGATGAGGAAGCAAGGTGTATTTCCATCAACGTCGTGTTATTGTGTCATTCTGGATTTTCTGGTTGGAAAGAAGGAAACCCATTTAGCTTTTCAAGTTTTTGTTGATATGGCGGAGATGGGGTTGGGGTTGAGTAAAGAAGAAACCGTTACTATTGAGAATGTAATTAAACTACTATGCAGGGATGGAAAGGTTCAGGAAGCCAGAAATCTGGTTAGGAAGGTTACTGCATTTGGAATGAAACCTAGTAATGTAGTGTTTGATGAAATTGCTCGGGGATACTGTGAAAAGAAGGATTATGATGATCTGCTGAAGTTCTTTGTAGAAAGTGAGTGTGCACCTGATGATGTTGTTGGAAACACTGTGATTCTTTCATTGTGTAAAAATTTTGGCGTAGAAAGAGCAAACTTGTTTCTAAAAGAATTAGAGAATGTAGGTTTTCGGCCTGATGAAGTAACCTTTGGCATTTTAATTGGATGGAGTTGCCGTGAAGGTAAATTGAAAAATGCATTCCTTTTTCTATCAGAAGTCTTATCGAGATCCCTTAAGCCAGATGTGCATTCCTATAATGCTCTTATTAGCGGCGTCTTCAAGGAGGGTATGTGGGAACATGCACATGAAATTATTTTTGAGATGATTGATATGGGGATAAAACCTGATTTCGAAACTTTTAGAGTTCTTTTAGCAGGATATTCTGAGGCTAGACAGTTTGATGAAGTGAAAACGGTAGTTGGTGAGATGGTCAAACTTGATTTGATTCAACGCTCTTCCCTTGTGGATCCCCTGAAAAATGCATTTATGTTGTTGGGGCTTGATCCATTGGCTGTAAAGGTGAGAAGGGATGGCGACCGGGGGTTTTCCAAAACAGAATTTTTTGATAATCTTGGCAACGGACTTTATTTGGAAACAGACTTAAGTGAGTACGAGAAAACTATGACTGGAGTTCTTGAAGATTCATTTTTTCCTGACTTTAACTCTTTCATATTGAAGGATTGTGGTAAAGGAAATTTTACAAGTGCAGTTCTGATGGTTGAAGAAATGGTTAGCTGGGGCCAAGAATTGTCTTTGACATCATTCTCAGTGCTAGTTAAAGGGATTTGTGCGTGCAATTACAGTATCAAGACAATTGCCAGTCTTTTAGATAAAATGCCGAAGTTAACTTCTCAGCTTGATGAAGAAACTCTCAATCTACTTGTCCAAGCACTCAGCAGAAAAGGATTCACAAACTGTGCAATGAAAGTTTCTGATACCATGCGCCAAGTGCATTCAAAAATCAAGACAGAGACATATACTGCTCTTATAACTGCTTTATGTAGGAACAGAAACTCAATGAGCCTCCTGACTTGGTTGAAATTTTCAATGCAGGATAAATGGTTACCTGAGTTGAAAGATTGTAAAGCTCTTATGGGTTATCTATGTCAGAAAGGACTGCTCAAGGAAGCATTGGAGCTTTTTGAAAACATTTGGGTGGCCTATCCTCACACAAGATTGCCTATTTGTCATGACCTCCTTCAGAAACTGTGTAGTACAGGGTTTACAAACATTGCACATGCTTTGACGGAGGAAGTTCAAAAGCAGGGTTTTTCCTTGGATCACGTCGCTTATAGCCATCTTGTAAAAGGTTTCTTTAAGGATAAAATGTTTCCAAAAGCCTTCATTGTGCTTGATTATATGCTGGCAAAGGACTTGGTTCCCTGTTTGGATATCGTCGTTCTTTCAATTTCTCAGCTGTGTTGGGCTGGGAAATTTGAGAAAGCTGTTGCTTTGAAAGAGATTGCCCTGAGAGAAAAATCTCCCCTTTCAAATTCAATTTCTGTCTATTGTTCTTTGATAAGTGGTTTTTGTAAGTCAGAGATGGTTATGGAAGCAAAAAGTATCTTTCAAGGTATGGTGTTACAGAGGCTATTTCCAGATTGTGAAACTTTCAATGTGCTGGTTCAAGGGTATTGTCAGACTGATAACTTGAGGAAAGTCAGGGAACTATTTAGTATCATGATTAGGAAGAATTTAACCATTTCATTTTCTAGTTACAGTAAGTTGCTTTTCCTCATGTGTACGATGGGCAGAGTCGATTCTGCACTAAGTCTGAAAGAGCTTTTTCTGAGAGAAACCAACCCTCCGTGTTTAGTCATTTACAACATTCTGATTTTCTATCTCCTCCGAACAAGAAACAGTTCGTTTGTGGATGCACTTCTAGACGAGCTTCATGAGAAGGGGTTGCAACTTGATGGAGTCACTTATAATTTTCTTGTCTATGGGTATTCTCATTGCAAAGAGTTGTCACTTTCACTTCATTATCTTACTACTATGATGTCAATCGGACACAGGCCGTATAATCGCAATATGCGGACTATTATAAGATCCCTCTGTGGCGGTGGGGAGTTTGGAAAAGCCTTTGAATTGAGCCAAGAAATGGAATCAAGAGGTTGGATTCATGATTCTACCATTCAGAATGTCATTGTTGAAGGCCTTCTTGGTCAAGGGAAAATTCAGGAAGCAGTGAGCTTTTTGGATCGGATGGTAGAAAAAGGTCTAACTCCTGACAGCATTACATATGACAAAATAATTAAACGGTTTTGTTTCTATGGAAGAGTAGACAAGGCTGTGGATCTTCTAAACATAATGTTGAAGAAAAGGAATGTCCCCAATTCTTCCACTTATGATTGTTTAATCCAAGATTTTTGTACATGTCGTAAAATAGACCAAGCCCTAGATTTTCTAACTGAGATGTTGGATAGAAACCTGAGTCCGAGCATCAAAACATGGAATGTGCTTATCCAAATTATCTGTCAATTTGGACGAATTACAGAAGCAGAACGGTTATTGAACGTGATGGTTCAGATGGGTGACATGCCAACGAGGGAGATGTATTGCTCCGTGATTAATCGATATCATTATGAGAGAAATCTCAGCAAGGCATCGGAAATCTTGCAAAAAATGCAGCAAAATGGTTATGAGCCGGACTTTACGACTCACTGGTCTCTCATAAGCAATTTAAGTAGTAATTCCAATGAAAAGAATAGTGGTAACGATGGGCATTCATTTCTTTCAAGGCTTCTTTCTGAAAGTGGATTTCCTCAGAAAAAAGGATAAGGATCACGACGCCAAAGGTCAGTGCTCTTGATATTGAGTATGCTCACATTATTCTCAGGTTATTACTTGTATTTTTCACCATTAGCTGTGTGTGCCTAGCAATTTATGACTTGATCCTCTTTTTCTTTTGGAGCTTTGGCAGTTCCATTTGGTGAACAATAATTGTGAAGAAAAATATACAATCATACAAAACGACCTTAACAGATTTCCGGAAAACAACTAACAAACTTCAAAATCAGACTTCAGATTTCCGGAACATCACAAACCAATTTCCGGTAAACAAGAACTACGTCATCCTTCAGAACTAGACTTCAGATTTCCGGAACATCACAAACCAATTTCTGAAAAACAAGAACTATATCAACCTTCAGAGCCACTTTAGAAATCCGCAACATCACATACCAATTTCTGGAAAACAAGAACTAATGAGTATGATTAACAGCCCCCTGCAAATTAATAGGTGGTGGGCCAACCATTAGTTTGTGCTTGAGAATAAGAAATTTGGATACTGAGAGACCTTTGGTAAAAATATCCGCAATTTGAGTAGATGACCCTATGACATATAACACAAGTTTATTACTAGAATTTGTTCTCTGATGAAGTGATAGTCAATTTTAATATGTTTGGTTCTTGCATGGAAGACATGATTGTATGCCAATGCCATAGCAGATCTATTGTCACACCATGAAACATGAGGTGGATGAACTAGAACATGTAATTCAGTAAGCAAATGTTGTATCCATACAAGGTCCGTCTGCTACAGTTTGAGCAATTTTCCTATATTCAATTTCAGTAGATGCTCTAGCAACAGTTGGTTTCTTCTTGGCACACCAAGAAACGAAATTAGAACCAAAAAATATAGCATATCCTGTGGTTGACCTTCCACCATAGGATCTTCTGCTCAATCTGCATCTTTGAATGCAGTTAAAGTCAAAGGACCAAGATCAAAATGCAAACCATGATCAATAGTCCATTTGACATATCTAAGAATTCTCTTGACAACACTATAATGACAAATCATGGGTTAGTGAATGTGTTGACATACCACATTAGCAAGAAAATCAAGTTCATGTCTTGTTAAAGTCAAATACTGTAAAGAACCAACTAGAGATTTGACCAAATGCTCATCTAGAAACAAGGGATCAAAAGGATCTAAGGGAACCTTAACAGATGTAGGAGATGAGATAGGATTACAATCCTCAATTCCTGCCTTTTTTTGGAATGTCACTAGCATATTTGGACTGAGAGAGAAATAGACCATTGAGTGTAGAAGTAACTTCCAAACCCAGAAAATAATGTAAGCATCCCAAATCTTTTATAACAAACTTAGTACCAAGATTTAAAATAAGAGAATCAATAAACTGAGTATCAGATCCTGTGATAATGATATCATCAACATGGATTAGAACTAGAGTAATTTGAGCTTGTTTATGAAGAATAAATAATGATGTGTCTGCTTTGCTGGACTGAAAACCAAG
>NMUG010007758.1:0-11934 GCA_002855965.1 Monotropa hypopitys | reverse complement strand
ACTTGCCCCTAGTGTCCTTCATCTCATCCTCTGCGCGCATTGAGTGTGTCCTCTGCATTCATGTACTTCTGAGCTCTGAGCATCAGCTCAGCCATATCCTGTGGAGGATCCTGTGTCAAACTGAATAAGAGCGCTCCTGACCATAGGCGTGAAATGTAAGCCGCCATGGCCATCTTATCATCTGAACTCTCTATTTGCATTGCCGCCTGGGTGAAACGAGTTGCGTATTCTCTTACTGACTCCATTTTCTTCTGCCTGACAGTCAGTAGGTAAGTGTCTGGCTTTCTATACCTCTGGTCTGCTATAAAATGGCTGACAAACCTTTGACTCAACTCCTTAAAATTATTGATGCACCCGAGCTTTAATTTGTTGAACCACATCCTAGCACTTCCCTTCAAAGTGACTGGGAAAGTCCTACACATCACCTCATCTGGTACAGCCTGCAGAGTCATCAAATTCTTGTAGATTTTCAAGTGATCCAGTGGGTCTGTAGTACCACTGAATGACTCAATAACTAGTATCTTGAACTTGGAGGGTAATGGCAGCTCTAACATCCGTTGTGAAAATGACGAGTCAGTAGTTTGCACTAACTCCTCGACTGTTGCTGGCTTTTGGCCTGCACATGCCTCTGTATCCTATTGATCTGTGCTTGCATGTCCGCCAACAAATCCTCCTCTGGCCTCTCCAAGGGTGGTTTGACTCCTCTAACAGTTCCACTCGCCTGTGGATCCTGGTGCTGGGATTGATCATTAGCTCTCTCCATCCTCCTTCCTTCGTTCTCATCTACTCTCTCATTATTCCCCTCCAACTCCCTTGGGAGTACTCTCCGGATTTCCACAGGTGGATCTGGGTTTGCCCCATTCTGCTAGGCCTTCAATGTCTGATTTTCCTGGCGAACCTCTTCCAAACTCTTCGTTAATAATTTCACTTGACGTTGCATGGCGAAGAATTGACTTCTAATAAGATCAGGGCTTCAGGGTAGCAAAATTGGTGGATTAAAATAGGGTTAAAATTCACTAGTGATTCGGCAAAAATAAAATCCAATATTACGGCAACTAGCTTTCCGAACCCAAGAAAGGGGCGAAGTTTCCAGTCACCCACTGTAGGCTCATGCATAAAATACAACTGCCACTCTTGAGGCGGGAAACTCAGTACCTGAGTAGGAACCTAAGCCCAGCTACTAAAGAAGTTCAAAAACAACAAAACAGAAACTCAACTAAATCCCAATACTCAAGCATGACTTTCTCAAAGCAAATTCATTTTGCACCACACAAGGATTGAGGTAATAGTCTTTTCGAGGGTCTCATAAACCAAAATCAGATCCACCACAACCCCTAAGGAAACTAGATGCATTTTCCTCTCCTTTTACCTAGGGCCAAGACGCTACCATTCGTACATAAAATCATGAACACTCCAAAAGTCCAATCAAATAGTATTCTGTCCTTCAATTCCCTGGGGTGTATTGTGCTATTTGGAACAATTTATCCTTCCATATAAAACACTGCTTGAACAGAGGTTAAGAGTTGAAAACGACAGAAATGTCAACTATGCATTACATATGCTTGCTTCATACAAATAAAATCTAAGCCCCTTATAACCCCGAGGACAATCTAAATATTAATTACTTACAGGATCTCTCTTCCCAAGGGACAAAGCACTCCAGTTCGTACATCTATAGAAACTGCTCCAAAAGTTCACCCACAAAGGATTATGTACTTCAATTCCAGAGTGTATTCTGTTATTAGGGCCAAATTCCACCTCTCATGTCAAACACTTGAAAAGAAGCTAAAGAGTAGAAAAGGGAAAAATAAAGAAGAAGAAAATTTTGTACAATAATCGGCAATGTACACTCCACACCCCTTACGAGCACCAGTGTCCACCTTGCACTGAGAAAAACTTGCTGCCTTGGAAAAGGATTACTAGTGCGTAGAACCGGGATGATATGTACCAAAACTGCCTTCATAATGAAAACCTACGCCATTGGAGATCACAACCAATGCAAGAAACGCAACAGATTCTGCTGCTCGCAGCTATCATGTTAGAAGTTTACTTTGGAATCTACAGCCAATGATGAAAAGCCGCCGCCACTGAACAAAGAAAAATTCATCGCCACTTCAGCCCAAAAAAGAGGTCAAAATCAAAACCTATATGAACCCTCGAACTCATTCCACGTAATCATCCTTCTCAATGTCATTAGAGTCCTCACAAGAAGAAGATTTGATTGCCTCGGCAGTGTTGAGTGCAACCACAGCCTTGTGGATCGCTAAATCTGCTCTGCAAAGTAATCTCTGAGCTTTTTCCCTCTTTAGCCTTGCCATAGTAAGTGCATGATGAGCTGCACCGGACGCATCTCTCAATCTGAACTCATCAAGATTTGAGCTGTCCAATGGATCAATGCCTTGCCTCAGAGATCCATCCAATTGGTAGTGCTTCTGACTTGGCCATTCAGGCAATGCCATATGCCACCGGTGAACCCCGTTTCTCTTGCCTATTGTTGTTCTTTGACTGTATGAGGCCAACAACATCTGCGGACTGTTTGGGAATGGAGATAGAACCGTCCCAGTCTTCTTTGACTTGTTTCTATGAAGTTTTGGATGATTCCAGTCGGACCAATCATTGTTTAATGAGCAATATCCAGAGCTACTAGCATCGCGTGGTGAGAATACTCTTGATGGCTGAAATAATGGGGAAGCATCCGAACATTCAGAGATATTTCCCTGAAACGTGACCTTCTCATCTCCAAAACCATATCCATTTGATCTTCTCCCTGATACAAAGAAACAGATTGCAAGAAGAAACCAATTACATTCTACCAAAAAGGGAATCTAAATCCTTTACTTTCTATCTAAAACTCTCTCCAGAGGAAAATAAATCACCGATTGAACTTTCCAAATCCAAGGATAAAAAAATACATAATAAAAAAAGTTTGGTAATATAAAACTTCAATGTACAAAACACTAAAATATAAAACATCGTAAATTCGTCTCAATTAATAAATTACCCAGAATGGTAAATGAGAAAATATCAAATGCGGAAAAACCTATCAAATGACTTATTTGCCAGAAATGAAGCAAAAAGTGGCTACTGGTTAACAGCAGATGTAGAAGGAACAACAGAAGTTACCAAAAGCATGAAGACCTTCATGATCACTCAGGAAAGTATGGCTGTGCCCAGAAACTGAAAACTTCCGATGCGATCTTTGTTTTGAACCCTTATTTGGAACCTCCAACCCACGAGGTTTCAAACAGAAAGCATATATTGGTGGTTTTTCCATGGGTGGAGCCTTGCCATGGCATCCATTGGAGAGGGTAGTGTTGGCTTTGGCCATTGCATGCTCCCACTCTTTCACTTGTTGCTCATAATGCTCCCACAATGGAGGCTGGTAAAATATGAGGTTTAGACATTATGCCATCAATCTCAATGAAACAATCAATATAAAATATGCTAACGAGGCTGAAACCAGTTACTTTGAGGACAGTACAAACTTGTACTCCTCAATCAACAGTGCTGCCCAAACAGGTGTTCGTGTGTATATGTTTCACAACACAACAGGTAGATCTATAGGACTTCAAAAGCACATAACTCAGAAGGCATGCATTTATGAAACTCAGAGTGGATACGGTCCCTGAAGCTCTGATGTGATCAATTTTTCACAAGGGTAAACCATTAACCTGTGATAAGGTTTGAAGGCAAAGAAGTACAACAAAGAAGACACCAACGAAAAATGAAAACAAAAAACAATGTAATGGTACATAAATAAAAAACTGATATTGTAGTTTAGCATACATAGAATCAAAAGAAAGTAAGAAACCACAACTGAAAAAATTCTCAATGTAATACCCGTTCAAATTTTATTGAGATTATTTAAAATAAAGCTTTAAGAAATTCATAAAATATCATAATAATAAATTAAGGAAAATAAAAATAATTATTTGGATGTTTTAAAATTGGGGAAAAGTTATTAAATATAACTAGACTAATGTGTAAGGGTTCAATGTGTTGTGGAAGAAATGCATAATTGGGATAATTAGGTATTGGTACAACTTAATAGGGTAAAGAAAGGAAGTATGAAATAATCCTTAAATAGAATAATGCTCTTATGGTGGAGATAGAAGTATAGAATAAATTCCCTAGGGGATGCATGGTTTTGAGGGAGATGAGGTGAATACGATAATTTTTCTAAGTGATGAGTCATGAGAGATTTTTGGACCAAAAATATGTTCATTCTGTTCCTCCACGGAACCAAACTTTTGGAGAGAGATAGAGAGAGGGAGAAGAAACTCTAGTTCAAAAAAAAACCTCAATTGAAAGGAGAAGGTTTTGACTATAATTTGGTAAGTAATTCAACACATTTGCTTAAGATGAGTAGGAAAAACAAAGTTTTCAAGGGGTTAATCTTGTAGACTGGTTTTTATAAAATTTCTTAAGTTTATATTTTTGTGCAGTAATCAAATCATATTTTGAATAGTTTTGGTGTTTACTTTGAAGATATAAGGTTGAGATTTGTTAGTATATGAGTTTTTCCAGCAAACTGGTGTTTAGACCAATTTTTATGAGTTTTCCCATAAGGTTTCTGGGCAGAAAACTCAAGAACAACAAGAACTGCTCGAACCGGTTGCAGACCGATATATCGGGCTGTATGCCAGCTGGCATACCAGTTCCATACCGGTAAGACCAAATGATTTGGCTTGGCAATTTTTTCCGAGAGAAAAACTACCAGTATACCGGTCCGGTAGCGGTCTCCTACCGGTCTGAGCAGAGTAAAACCTAACTTAAAAGAGGTAATCCTAATGGGGTCTAAGGGGAATAAGAACTAATCTATGATCAAAAGAAAAAGGTTTATGGAAACATTAAAACAAACCTTAAGGTTATTAATAGAGTTTTAATGTATAAAATTAAGGCTCCGTTTGGTAAAGTTTCCAATTTCCAATTTTTAGTTTTCAAAAAACTAAAAACTTGTTTCTATTTTTGTAGATGAAAACAAAAATCATAAATATTGTTGTGAAAACAGTAGAAATAAAAATAAAATGGAAACATATTTGTTACTCGCTGATTCTTTTTTTATTTTTAACCTGTGGTGGAGTCGGGATGGTAAAGTGATGACGGTAGTGGAGGAGTGGTGGTAGCGGTGATGGTGGTGGTAGAGTGGAGACGGCGACGACGGTGGAGTTGTGGAGCTATGGTTGTGGCGGCGGCGGCGGCGGTGGGGGAGTGGCAGCGACAGTAGTGGTTGAGTGGCAGTGGTGATGGTGGAGTGACGGCAACATTGGTGATGGTGGAGTGGCAACTACGGTGGTGGTGGTGGTGGATTGACAGCGATGGTATGGCAGTGGTGGTGGTGAAGTGACGGTGGAGGTGGAGGTGGCAGTGGTGGTAGTGGTGATAGAGTGGTGGTGGTGGTGGAAAAGGTGGAGTGGCAGCAACATAGGCAGCGGCGGTGGTGGAGCGGCAGTAGTGGAGGAGTCAATGCGGTGGTGGAGTGGCGGTGGTGGAGTGATTTTGAAAACTGATTTACGAAAACTTTTTAAAAAAACAGTGAAAACAGTGAAAACCGAGGCTCTGTTTGGTAATGTTTTTGTTTTTTGTTTTTGTTTTTAAGTTTTGGAAATATTTCAGATAAACATGTTTGTGTCATTGTTTTGTTTTTAAAACTGATAAATGTTTTCAAAATTTCCGAAAATTCTGAAAACTGAGTTTTTACTATTTTTACTGTTTTTGTTTACAGTTTTCGTAGACCAGTTTTCAAAATTACTACCACCACCACCATCACAACTCCACCATCACCGCCACACCATCACCACAACCAATTCTTCATCGTCGTCACTCCACCACCACCACCGCCATCTCTGCCACTCCATTACCACCATTGCCACTATACCACCACTACCATTACCGTCACAACTATAACTCCATCGTTGCCGCCACTATACCACCACCACTGCCACACCACCGCGTCCACCTCCACTCCACTATTACCACCACCACCGCCGTCACTCCACCGCCGCCGCCGTCACCACCACTCCACCATCACCACTTCCACTCGATCACCACCACTGTCGCCTCCACTCTACCACCACTCCATCACCACCACCACCTGTATTCCACCACCGCCTCCACAACTACAACTCTACCACCACCGCCACCGCCACCGCCACCGCCGCCACTTCAACATCACTTCCACACACCCACACACAACTCCACTCCACCACCATTGTCACTCCACCACCATTGTCACTCCACCACTACCCCACCAACGTCGTCGTCACTCCACGATCATCACTGTTTCCATCACTACACCACCACCAATGTCGCTGTCACTCCACCACTACCACCAACGTCGTCGCCCCAACTACAACTTCATCGCCACCACTATCCCCAATCCACAGCAACTGCCACCACAACTCCTCCACCATCACTGTCACTCCACAATTTCACCACCACAACTCTATCACCACCATCGTCGTCATCTCTACTCCACCACCACTGTTGCCGCTACAACCACTCCACCACCACCATCATCACTCCACCACAACCATTATCAGTCCACCACCCCGACTCCACCACAGGTTGAAAATAAAAAAAGAATCGACGAGTAACAAACATGTTTCCATCTTATTTTTGTTTTTACTATTTTCACAATAGGTCACCAAAAATGTTTATGATTTTTGTTTTTTATCTACAAAAACAGAAACAAGTTTTTCAATTTATTGTAAACTAAAAACTAAAAACTGGAAACTTTATCAAACGGAGACTGAGTTTTCCAAAATTTTGGAAATTCTTAAAAACGTTTATCAGTTTTAAAAACATAAAAAAGTGACACAAACATGTTTATCTGAAATATTTCCAAAACTTTTATAAACAAAAATAGAAAACAGAAAACGGAAACGTTACCAAAGCGTGATACTTAAGGATTCTGAATGTTTTGACGAAAAGAAGCCATCAGGCCCGAGACTTTTGAAAAGCATGGATAAACTTGGTAAACGAGATCGGTGAGGTCGTAAATTACATGCTTTGTCATATCGTTTAATTTTGGAATATGTGTTGTTATTCAAGTTATTCCTTATTTGAGATTTACTCAAGCATGAATAGGGTTTTCACTTATGAATCCCTTGTATATTGAAATTTGTGGTAACCGAACCGAGTCAGACCTTCGGGCTAGATAAACAGAGCAGGCCCACGGGGGCCAGCCCCAGGACGGGCAGACAATTAATTGACGAACGGGCCGAACCTTAGCTGCAATAGCATCGCGGTTAGGCGAACCGTAGGCCCATAGTGACAGCACATAGAGCAACCAACATTGTTGGTACGGGAAATGACGATCTATGTACCACGGTCCATATCGATAGGATGACACGTTAGCACTGATGGTGTAGGACCAATGGGGTCGGGATGCATAAAGCGCATATTGGACACTCGGAATCGGTGGTCCGATAGAAATTGATAGAACCAGTAGGTCAACATGCGCAGCAAGGATCACGGCAGATCCCGAATATCTTGGTAACGGACCGGAGATTGCGGGAGCGCTACGCTCATGTGGATTGCGCTGGAGATCACAGAACGGGATGTCATATCGAGAGCAGGAGCTTGCCTATAAATAGGAGGGACCTGTCCAACGGAAGAGGTACATGCCACTTGATACTACTACTCGCTACAATGCTATTTTTGTCCCTTTCACTGCTCCCTATTCCTACTGACTTAGGCATCGGAGTGCCATTCTGGCGAACTATGCTGGGTAGCACTAACGGTGTTCTTTGGTTGCAGATCTCTCCTCACCAGCAACTCACGGATCGGGATCAACTCTTGGAGTTTCACAGAAGGTCTTGGTCCCCGGAATTCACAATTGGGGACTCCGCTGGGGATCGACGATACACTCCATTGATTCCGATCAAATTTGCAACTTC
This sequence comes from Monotropa hypopitys, assembly GCA_002855965.1. Taxonomy (NCBI): domain Eukaryota; kingdom Viridiplantae; phylum Streptophyta; class Magnoliopsida; order Ericales; family Ericaceae; genus Monotropa; species Monotropa hypopitys. Next base: position 4,033 of record NMUG010007758.1, on the reverse strand, counting down.
ACCATCGCAATGACTCCACCAGAGCTTCCAGAAGGGACAAACCCGCAACAAGAAACTCCGAATGCTGCCATTATCCTCTAGGCCGTTAATGGGGCAGTCCTATCTCCTGATATAGCTGGGGTAAGTAGGACAATGGGAACGAGCGGGCCAGAGAGACCCTTGAAAGATCAGGGTTCAAGAGCGTATATCTGGATGCTGAAAAGCCGGATCGACAAAAAAGACGCAATCATCCTCGCCGTACAAGAAGACGTACTTCGGCTAAAAGCAGAGTTGCACGTCCAGGAAGCCCGAGATGCGGGGTGGTCAAGGGGAAGGAGGTCCCGTCACAAGACACCTTCTCCTGACAGGAGGGAACGCCACCGACAACACGCTCCGGTGCGAGAAAGGCTGGGGGAACGAATCCAGTCCCGCGATCAAGAGAAAGAAAGGCGAAGGTAAGGGAAATAGCCAGCTTCCCCGAGCCGGAGGGACACTAACCGGACCCCGGCCTTCCAACGCCTTGGTAAGAGTGATGATCCGATCAACTGTTCCACTGCAAGCTGGGAGCCAGATTGGATCAGCAGTGACATGGCCTCTCACGAAAGTCAATTCAAGAGGCATGAAAGAAAAAGAAAAGGCTAGAATGATGATACGGCCACCAAACGTCACACTTCGGTCCACTTTCGGTCGCGCGATAAGGACCGGACCACTCGTCACCAAGACTTGCGGGACAGGTTGGACGCCATAAGGAAGGAGGATCGGACTACATCCTCCCGGGCAGATCAGATCCTCCCCTTTCTCTCCGGCTATTGACGCATTCCGGCCACCACAGGGCTTCACTGCTCCAAAATTCAAAAAATATGAGCCAACCTCCGACGTATATGTGCACCTTGTGCACTTTCGACAGATGATGTCACTCTACATTATGGAGAACGAGCTCCTGTGCAAAGTCTTCCCCTCCAGCCAGGGAGACCTGGGTCTCACAGGCCTTCTTGGCCCGGTTTGTGACCAGTACGAAGCAGAAGGAGGTGAACGCCCTCGTGGCTCTTCGGATAGAAAAGGGGAATCACTCCGGAAGTACGCAGCACGATATTGGGAGGTTTATAATGAGATTGAAGGTTGCACACCCGGTACAACAGTCTTGTCCTTCAAAATAGAACTAGACCCCAGGAGCCAGTTATTTGAAGATCTCACCCTCTCCAGCCCTACAGACATGGACGATTTGATATCCCGGATAGAGAAGCATTGAAGGCTGGCGGAGGAGGCCCGTACCGAACGACTGAGATCCAAGCCCAACGTTGGTTCAAAATCCAGCCAAACGAGTGGGAGTGTACCACAGCAGGTCAACAACATCAAGGAAAAGGAGAAGAGGGTTCCCCGATCGGACGAATGCGTTGCGAATCGTACGGTGTTCAAGATGCTGATTTATGAGTTGCTATGGAAGATCGAGAATGAGGACTACTTCTGGTACCCTCTGAAAATCATGTGGGAGCCTAAGGGAAAGAACGCCTCTATGCGGTGCTCCTATCACCAGGACAGGGGGCACCTCACGACACGGTGCATGGTGTTCAAGGAATTCCTAGAAGACCAAATGGATGCAGGGAGGCCCCGAGAGTATATCGACAAATAGAATACAGCAGCTGGACTGTCGCCTCCTCCGCCCCGAGACAACGAGGAGGCAATACTGGTTATCAACGTCATACACAGGATGATGGATAAGGCTGTCGAGCAGATGATCAATGAGGAAATTCGGTTGGATCAAACCAGATGAATGGTGATGAATATCGGCACGGCACCCAAGCGACCATGACTAGATCCGGCCAAGAAATGGCAGATTACCTTTTCGGAAAAGGATCTTGAGAGGGTCCAATTCCCTCACAGTGATGCTCTGGTCCTCAGTCTGAAGCTCGACAACTGTTTAGTCCGGAGGATCCTCATTGATCCGGGGAGCTCCGCAGATGTGATGTACTATCCACTATTCAAGAATTTGGGTAGTTCATTTGACGAACTGGTCCCCTCCGAAGTCCCTCTTATAGGCTTCAACTCGGCTCCGGTTTGACCCCTTAGCAGAGTTAGTGTTCCGGTCACGGTCGGAAGCAAGACAGTGCAGGCGGAGTTTGTTCTGGTGGATATCCCAAGTCCATACCATGTCATACTAGGCCAGAACTGGCTCCAACGGATGGAAGCCATTGCATCCACTTTCTTACAAGTGGTACGGTTCAACAGCCAAAATGGGCAGGAGGATATCTTCGGGGACCAGATGGCGTCCAAAAGGTGCTACATAGCTACCGTCAAGGGCAAAACCACACCATCACATGTACATTAGGTAGAAACCCCGGATGCTCCCGTACTGGAAGACGTTGGCACTAAAGCTCAAGAAAAGGCAATGGAAGACTTGGTCCGTGTTCCGATCGAAGAAGGCAGTGATCGCTTTTTCCTCATTAGGTCGGCCATACCAGAACCGAAGCAAAAGGAGATGGTCCAATTCCTGAAATCCAACATCAAGGTCTTTGTCTGGACCCCTTATGAACTGTTGGGGGTTAGTCCGGACCTCATCTGCCACCGATTCAACATCGACCCTGCCTCCCAGTCTATAGTGCAAAAGCTCGTCGTTCGGCGGCAATCCATATGGAGGCAGTGATTGAAGAGGTGGACCGGCTACTCGAAGCAAAAGCAATCCGAGAAGTCCAACACCTAACTTGGCTAGCCAATATAATAATCGTCAAGAAGAAGAATGATAAGTTCAGGGTATGTGTAGACTACACCAACGTGAACGACGCCTGCCCCAAAGATCCGTTCCCTCTTCCCCGGATCGATCAACTAGTCAATACAATGGCTGGGCATGGCCGTCTCAGCTTCATGGATGCCTACCGAGGGTACCACCAGATAGCAATGTACCCCTCCCCCTCCCCCCGATGCAGAAAAGACGGTCTTTATCTCTCCCATGGAGCTATATTGCTATCAAGTAATTCCCTTCGGGCTCAAGAACGTCGTGGTAACATATCAGTGGATGGTCACAGCAATGTTCCGGAGTCCCATTGGTCGGACCATAAAAGCATACATAGACGACATGGTGGTAAAAAGCAAGGAAGAGAAGAATTACCTAGCGGACCTCCAGCAAGTATTTGATATACTGAAGAAGCACTGGCTCCGGCTCAACGCAGAGAAATGTGCCTTCGAAGTCCGATCCGGTCAATTCCTGAGCCACCTTGTCATCCAGAGAGGAATCAAGGCAAATCCAACCCAAATTGTTGCGATCCAAAATTTGCAGGCACCCCGAACCATCAAGGAGGTCCAAAAGCTGATAGGAATGGCCGCAGCACTTAGCCGTTTTATCAGCCGGTCTTCCGACAAATGCCGACCCTTCTTCAACATCCTCAAGAAGTACAACCAACGCAGCTTCCAGTTGACAGAGGAATCGAGCCAAGCCTTGGCTGAACTAAAACGGTACCTCTCTGAGGCACCTCTACTCACCGCACCATGGGAGCATGAGGAGTTATTTATTTATCTGGCCGTCTGCGGTCAGTTCGTTTTAGTTCAGCTGGAGGGACAACACCATGTTCCGGTTTACTACTCTAGCAAGACGCTCCTGGATGCCGAGACACAATACTTACCTCTGGAGAAGCTTGTCGTGGCCCTAGTATCTCCCTCAAGGAAGCTGGCTCCATACTTCCAGGCCCACATCATTACCGTCTTAACAGAGTATCCACTCAGAACTTTGCTCCGAAAAGCAGATCTGTCTAACTAGATCTCAAAGTGGGCGGTGGAGCTAGCTAACTTCAGCATCTGGTACTAGCCACGTACTGCCATTAAAGCCCAGGTACTTGCAGACTTTATTGCAAAAATTTTCCCTAGACCCGGCGAATCATGTCCGGACCAACAACCTCCCCTGGAGGAGCCCCTACGATTGTTCCACGGTGACTGCTGGAGATTGTATATTGATGGAGCATCGAATAATCGGGAAGCCGGCACTGATGTGGTTCTCATATCCCCTTGTGGGATGGTTCACGAGCATGCGTTACATCTAGAATTCTCGACTTCCAACAATGAGCCT
>NMUG010007757.1:0-11933 GCA_002855965.1 Monotropa hypopitys | reverse complement strand
GAGCATCTGCCGCCTGAAGGTTTTCCACCTGGGGATGAATATGGAAAGAAGAAATTAGTCTGCATGCACGAATCACATTCACTTTACCCATAAAAATATTTGGGAATGAGTCCAAATTGGATGTAACTTGTATTAAAAATATATTTTGGATTGTAACCTGTCCAATTTGGACCGTAACCTGTGAGATTTGAACTAAAAACACAAGTTACAGTCCAAATTAGATGTAACTTGTATTAAAAATACATTTTGGACCGTAATATGTCCAATTTGGACTGTAACCTGTGAGATTTTGGACTATAACTTGTTTTAAAAACACAAGTTACAATCCAAATTGGATATAACTTGCATGTCCAATTTGAACTGTAACCTGTGAGATTTGGACTGTAACTTGTTTTAAAAATACAAGTTACAGTCCAAATTGGATGTAACTTTTATTAAAAATACATTTTGGACTGTAACCTGTGAGATTTGAACTAAAAACACAAGTTACAATCCAAATTAGATATAACTTGTATTAAAAATACATTTTGGACTGTAACATGTCCAATTTGGACTGTAACCTGTGAGATTTTGGACTATAACTTGTTTTAAAAACACAAGTTACAATCCAAATTGGATGTAACTTGTCTGTCCAATTTGAACTGTAACCTGTGAGATTTGGACTGTAACTTGTTTTAAAAACACAAGTTACAGTCCAAATTAGATGTAACTTGTATTAAAAATATATTTTGGACTGTAACCTGTCCAATTTGGACTGTAACCTTGTGTTAAACACAAGTTACACTCCATTGTGGCTGCAACTTGTCTTTTTTAGACAAGTTACAAACCAAATGTGTTCAATGTGGCTGCAACCTGTCCAAATTGGACTGTAGTCTGTCAAATTTTGACTGTAACATGTCTAAATTTAACTGTAACCTTGTGTTAAACACAAGTTACACTCCATTGTGGCTGCAACTTGTGTTTTAAGACAAGTTACAGATTAAATGTGGCAAATATGGCTATAATTTGTGTTAAAAACATAAATTACAAACCAATTTGGACTGTAATCTGTCCAATTTGAACTGTAGCCTGTGAGATTTGTACTGTAACTTGTCTTAAAAACACAAGTTACAGTGCATTTGACTAGGTTACAATGCGGGAGAGAAGATTACAATGCGGAAAGTTACACTGCGGGGGTGGAGCGGGCGGAAGTTACAATGCGGACAATGGGACCTTAGGAGGGAAAATCTTATTGGGCGGGACCTCCCTAAAAGAACCCCAAAAAATAATACCGGGATAGTGGTATTATTAATCCCGACAACCATGTTGGGAACCAAGCATGGAATAATGCGAGATTAGGTGTTAGAGCTATCTCAAGCACCTAATCTGTGAATCAAACAAGCCCTGATAATACTTTAATCAACTAGTTAATAACGTAGCCAAAGGTTCTCTCACCACATCATAAGTTTCATTCAGTATCAGTAAAACTATCGTGCATTAAAGTCTTTCTGAAGAATATCAGTTGTGTCACAACTGATATTCTAAGGTAAACTGCAGCAGTGACATAAAGTACATACCCAATATTAGGATTGTCAAATAATAGGACTAATTTCCGCTTGTCAGGCCTGATAGTTTGAGAATGTCCACCATATATGTATCTCCGATGGCCCAACAAGAAATGAGGGAAGTTTCCACCTTGAGTTGTCACGAATACTTCACTATGAAGACAAACAGTGTAGTCTATAGCTGCCATCCTGGAAGAATAGTTCTAGAAGAACCAACTCAAGTCAAAACCAATCAAATCTCAAAAGAGGAAGTGAATTTTGAAGAAAGCATTCAAACCTTGAATGGAGCAAGTTCTTCAGGGGAGGCCAACATCTCTTTAGTTTGTAAAAGGGGAAACATTTCCAATAGTGGAGCCATATTCCTCTCAGCATCATAGATCTTTCCAGAGGCCAAAAAGATAAATGTACTTTTGTCAAACCCCATTCCCCGAAGCATCAAACCGACCTGATGACAAACGAGAAACAGAGAATAAGTTGTATATGAAAGAATATATACAGACAACACATTCTATACTTATAACCTTAACTAATTCTTCCTGGCCTGATATGGAGAAATGAGTTAACGTGCACCTACACCACCGTTCCGCAATTTCAGACAGTTTCTAAACTAACATCTAAGATCATTCATTTCTATAGCTGCCGAAAGCAGAAACCAAAAGTATTTTTAAGTAGAAAGGAAAGTCACTTTTCGCTAATATCTTTGCAGCCTTGAATTGCTTGTCTGAATCAATGGAATTATGGCCTCAGATAAGACAAAAATCATTAAACTGTACAATGATTTGCTATTAACTTATTATAAATCTCTCTGGAAGGGAGGAGAGATCCATTTGTGTTTGGAAGGGAAATATATTTGCATCCTTGTTTTTTTTTGGCGTAGAGAAGAATTCTCGATTATATCGCATGCTTGTGTACATTACATTGTTACTTGTATATCACTGCAGAGTTTGTGAAGAAAATTAGAGGATTTGTGCTACTTGTTTTGATGACCCCTTATTATTAGAGGTGTAAATTGGGCGGGGCCAGCACGGGAACAACAGGAGCACAACACAGCAAGTTTAATTAATCGGCCAAGCCAAGTCATCCTCTTGGTGCACGAGCATGTGCACAACACAGACACGACCAAGCACGGGCATGACTCGAAGCACGACACAATATGGGCATGACACAAGTACAACACGGACAAGGTGTGGTACAATCACAACACAAGTATCATTTTTTGCCTTGTTTGCATAAATGATGGGGAAAATGCACGTCATGGGCAAATGCCATACTGAATATTATTCCGATTTAGACGTAAATAGTAAATCTAACTACTAGAAGTTCAAATGATTATGATTAGTGAAAAATGTAATTTAATATGTTATCTTTTTTTGGTGATCTATTAACTTATAAATTTTAAGCAGTGCAATGGCATGTTCTCAAACTATAGAGATGCAATTCTTAGCCATAAATTTCACTGTACTACAATTTTTTAATTCTCAATAAAATGGTTGTTCTTTGCTAAATTATAGTAGTAATTAATGTGATTATCTCCGAAATTCTTTGGTTTAATAGTTAAAAAAGTAGTCTATTTTTTCATTTTTTTTCTTTTTGGCTTTACAAGACCCAGTAAAGCACAGGAAAATGACCATGGCACAGCACAAGTACGAGACAACATGACTCGTGGTGTGCTCACGGGCATACAGTTTTCTATCATGGCGCGGCACGATACATTTAATAAATAGGTCGGACTAGACACGACACGAAGCACAATGGGCATGCATATAAATGAGAGGCCGACATGACACGGCCCATTTGATACTCTTCATACGGTGGTTAGGAAGTAACTAATTTTTATTAAAAATGAGTATATTTGTTTTAAAAGAAAAAAACAAGTAGCCCAAATGCTATTCACTAACATTGAAATACAAAAAGTTCATGAACGTACACTGATTGAAAACTGTGAGATAAAGATACCCATGGTTACTCTAGAACAACAAAATAAAGCAAAAAATGGATCTGTAAGCAATTCAATGAACTTTGGAAAATTTACGGACTTTGAAAACAACAGATATTACCTCCAAAGGAGTAAGAGGGCATTTCCCATTAAGCCTAATTGCTCCAGGACGAATAACTTTACCACGTTTGGTGAACTTCCCCCTCCAACCTCTCTCCCTTGCGGCATCCATGTCTTCCTTCTCTTTGCCACCACCATCAAAGATGCAACAAGAGAAAGCAACCATATCCTGCACATGAAGGATAATAAACCCTCCTTTAGATACTTTAAAGATCTCCAGTAGTTTCTTTTATTTCACTATGGGGAAAGGGTGTTGAATCCCTGCCAAGTTAGGCCAGTAATACAGGGTGCAGTCACATAATATGATCAACACTTGCTCCAAAGATTGTGATGACATTCGTAATTAGAGCGGGTGGTCATATAAGTATCGATCACAATAATGCACTTTAAACATTGTGAATTGTGAAAACTGACCTTCTCAAAGCGAAGATGAACAGAAACGTATTTGCCACTATTGTTTGCACTCCGTTCTTTCATTCTTGCAACGAGACTTTCACCCATCGTTAATACAGGATTTGAAAACCTCAAAGCTTCATAGTTCGCCAAGCATCTAAGTCGTTGAACTGTTGGAGGAGCATCAAATGATAGTCGGTTTGCAAAAGGAGAAATCCGTATGACCCTGAATTTAACATTCATTGGACAGACATTCGAAGTTAACCTAAAAGAGTTTGAGCACTGAACTCTATTTATTACCTGCGCTTGAAAAAAAAGTACCCCAACAAAATATCATGTAATTGTGTGCCAATTAGTTAACCACTGGCCACCTCCAACAATTTGACAAAACAATTGTTGCAATTCACGGGTTTGATTCACGGAAACAGTCTCTCTGTTTGCAGAGGTAAGATTGTGTACATCAACCCTCACCCAAACCCCGCATATGCGGGAGCTTCGTGACCTTTTTTTAAAAACAATTGTTGCGATATAGAAATCAGAGAAAACAACTTTATGAAATGCTTTCTTTTTAATCAGCATATTAAGGCACGAGGGGAAAATCTGTAGACAAAAAGTCCACAAAGAAAACAAAACCATTGAAGAAAACTGTACTCTGCCGTAAGATGCATAGAAGAATATTAAGATCAAAGAAAAATCCAAAAAAAGGATGATAAATGTGAAGGACCAAAGAACCTAAAATTTGATAACACGGATATATCCTCTCAATAACATGACCCGAGAACTGGTCAAAAACAAAAAAAAATACATTCCTAGCAAGCTCCAATATATTTATCCTGTGAATAGGGATTACGGAATTTGCCAGCTCATATCCAAATCATCAGTTTCCCAGGGTTTTAGTTTGATCATCTTCAGAATTACAGAAGCAAAGAACAAGAGAGTGTGACTCTCTTGTTCTTTGCTTCTGTAATTATATTCTATCAGATCTAAGTTCTTGCTCCTATTAAACAACCAAACTCGCGGGGAAATATTTCTTGGAAATGGAGGTATCACGAGACTATTAGTTATTGCCAACGGAAGGATGCCTAACAATATAAGAACACACATGTACACAGCGCCTCGTTTTTCCATGCTTGCGTATAAATAGCGTGAAATATTCGAACAGGAATTGGCAGGATGGTAAGGGTGAAACATGATGTTCCAACTTACTTTTCTTCAAGTAGCTTTGGAAGGACTGAATCCTTATAGTAATCAATGGGTGACCATGCTTTTATCCTGAAGTTATATACATTGCTCATATTGTGGTCAAATCTTTCCATAATGTACTCAGGAATCGTGCCAACTATCCGTACATCATTTTTCAAGGTACTAACAAAATAATCTTCATCATATATGTCCTTGAATTTGCTGCAAAATTAAAAGAATAAAACAGTTCAGGCTGGAAGGAATGTGGCACTATTTCATATCAAGTCTAGCATATTATTAGAGACAAACTAGTGAAAAAATTGTGACAAGTTCACAGCATACTATCTTCCACGTTGATTGTTCTATATTATGCAACACTTAAATGACAGAGAGAGTAATTGAGAGTGGAACTTCGAACACAGGAAGGGATAGAAAATAAATGTCGATCAATTACTTCACATGCATCACTAAACCTCAAAAAAACTGGCCAACGTGCAAACATGATAATAGTTTCTAAGATCATGTTCCTAATACAAAAGCATACAGGAACTTATTACAAATTGTATGCTTACCCTCTAAGAAACTCACAAGAAGCACTAGACATCTCAATGTCATCCTCCATAATCTGCATAGTGCCATTAAAATTCCAAAAAAAGAAAAAAGAAAAAAAAACATGTATACCACTCTCCTGGATTTCCTAAAGAGTACTTGAAAGAAAAGAGGAGTTCGTTCACATATCTCTTGCAGAAATGTATGATTGCCCAGAAAAATAGTTGCTTGACCACGTGCATGGAAAAAACAAGCCCTCTGATTTAGAGACTACTATTCTCTTAGTATTTCACACTCTAAATCCTATGGCTCTTAGATGGTAGCCTAGAGAGAGATCAAGAGGTAACAAAAAAAAACACTCCTTGCTTCTCCTCCATACCAGAGTTTAAGAAAACACAACTTCATTTATAAGATCTTCTTACCTTTATATGCAAGACATGTATATAAGGATGTGTCAAGCTTACAAGCAAAAGTCAGATTGGTTGCTCACAAAAGCAACACATGGGTGATGACTCACATTCCCGCTCACACATGTTAGTCAGGATACAACTAAATCTCCTCTCAATCTTGCATCTCATCATACAAAAAATAGAGCGTGCAACCTGACAAGGAGTAAGAAAATAATGCTATATTAAGTCACCATCCAACTAACATAGCACATCAATCATAATATCTCATCTATACCCTATACTACTATCTAAGCACACCAATACTATCATCCTTAACCCCGCGTGAGTCATAACTCAAAGTAATGATTGACCCCAATCAATGATAATGTACTCATGATTATATAGAAATCAAATTAATCGTTTGGACTATGAGCTACATAACTGAGGTGTGTTAACAAACAATCTTCCTTAACCACCCACGTCAATCTACTTAGACTAGACTGTTTTCTTAGACATGTTCCGCTGGACCGTATCAATCCTGGCCCTTGGAAATCATGCTAAAGTAGCAACATCAAGTCCTTATTTCATGACATGGTGTTAGGTTAAAAAGCATAGGTAGACCATACAGTGGTATATGAGGACTCACAATGCTACCACAGGGATCAACTAGCTACTCCCTCAAATAGTCGACAATAGCACATAAAGTATGGTATGTATCATAGTTGTCAAAGGCAATAGGCGCATTGAGGCGCAAAGCTCTTTGGGGGCTAGGCGAGAGGCGCAAAGGCGAGGCACGTGTCTTTTTGAAGTGAGGCACACATGTACAAGAAAAAGGGAAAATAGCACACACCAATGCTTCCAATAATAAACACAAAGCACATGAGTTTTAGAAGGCATGCCATCCAAAAAATACATAAAAACATATACCAAATGTCAAATAGTCTAACGGTTCTTGCAAAGAGAAGAACTAAAATGTCAAAATCAACAAAACACAAGCATCTAACATCTGAAATAAAATAAAAGCAAGTAGAAGTAGTTATCCCAATTGAACTTCCATTCATCCCAAGGAGGATTCACTAATCATCGTCATTGACATCAACACCAAGTAAATCCACATCTTCTTCATCTTCACCACTGGATTTGTACCTCTTATCATCTTCCTCTTCTTCCATCTCTTCAAAATTTGTCTCTTCTTCATCTAGAAAATGAATTGGATTGATGTGAAAGTTGAAGCCCTTGCTCGTGCTCTTGATGTTATTGCTCTAGTCACATTGGTACTTTCTCCCACTCCAGAAGCTCTAGCAACATCACCCCACGATAAACTCCCATCCCTAAACACCGGCTCATTATTTTCATCTAATTCTCCATCCATCATCCCACGAAGCCACTCATTATTCTCATCAACATTTATCAAAGAAATGGGTTCAATTGTATCTTGCATATCGTATCGACGTTTCAATGCTCTGCTATACTTGACAAACACCAAATTATTGAGGTGTTTTTGCTGAAGTCTATTCCTTTTTTTCTATGGAGTTGCAAGAATCACAATGAAATATTATCTTATACAAGGAGGAGTTAAAGCAGCTAATAAAAAATAAGCATATTCGGAATTTGAGGTAGCTACACTATAACCCCTTGAAAATCAAAATATATATCTCTTACCCTACTTATAAGAAGCGTGCTTTATGCACTTCACGCCTTAGGAAAAAGCGTGCTCCTTTTGCGACTTCTATGTGATTCTTTCAAAGTGCCTCGCCTTAGGTCACGAAAGGCGCATGTATTGTGCCTCGTTGCGCCTCGCACCTAGGCGCGCCCTTTGACAATACTGGTATGTATGCTATGATGGAGCTCCCACTAGATTGGGCATGTCACTCTCAAACATCGTATGAATCTTAATCTAATCGCCCTAAAGCACCAAACTTGCGTTCTTAGCACAGACGCTTATCTAATACTCCCTTCATCCCAGATTGTTGATTCCTTTTGGGAAATCCAACTTATTAAGGGGTGTAAAAAGTTTATATTTATTTCCCCCTGTTTTATCTGTAAGTCCAATCGATATTAACGAGACCGATTTTGTAGGACTATTTTCTTATATGAAACTCAAAAAATATGTAATATGGATCTTGTTTGATAGATATCAATTAGTTCTATTATACAAGGTTTTCAAAATCATAAAAATCATTATAAGATAAAAGATATTTGACAACCCAATTGAGATGGAAAAAATATTTTTTAAGAATAAAATTGAAAAGTGACTATGTTTTGATAGATATTTTTAGAAATGAAACATATTTTGGGACATTCTAAAATAGAAATAGTACCCAACAATTTGGAACAAAGAGAGTACCTCACATTCAGCTTCATTTAAGCTTTAAGTTTATGGAATGACTTCATGACCGACTTCTAAAAAATCTCATCTTAGTCCATCTAAGGCGACATTATACGAATTAATTTATTTTATTTTCTCCATAAGTAGCAAAACACTTATCTTGCTTGCTCTTAAAACACCAAGATAAATAATGTCTCAGCTTGCTTGCTATCTAAGTGCCAAGGCGATCACCTATGAGTGGGTTGATCTTCCACTTGGACGCAAGACCATTGAAAACAAATGGGTCTTAAAAATTAAGTGCAAGATAGATGGTTCAATTGACAAGTACAAGACATGTCTCGTGGAAAAAGATTATACCCCCCAAAAGGGAGACTATCACGAGAAATTCTCATCGGTGGTCAGATTTGCCTCTATTCGGCTTATTCTAGCTATTGTGGCACATTTAAATTTAGAGCTATTACAAATGGATGTCAAATTGCATTTATATAGATCATCATGTTGGCTTTAAGGTTGAGGGATGAGTGCAAAGTATGTCATCTCAAACATTCTATTTACGACCTAAAGCAATCGTCTAGACAGTGGTACTTCAAATTTTATCAAGCAATTGCTGCAATTGGCTTTGAAATGTTGGAGGCCACTGTGGCCTAAGCGACTTTTGCTTTTATTTATTAAGAAAATTAATACTTATTTAATACAATAATGAATAATTAATAGAAAAATGCTAGACACCCATTTTGTTTCACCCTATTTGTACATCCCATGGGTTGGGGCCCACGCGGGTCCCAAATAAAATTTTTTCTTCGACAGTTAAATTTGAAATATTATTTTTAGGTACCCTGCAAAAAAATAGCTAAATTGGATGATCTGAAAATTTTTCTCAATTGTTTGAACTTTTGTATATAGTTTCAGGCTATTGTGAATGAAAATTCAAACGACTGGGAAAATTTTTCAGATCATCCGATTTAGCTGATTTTTTGCAGGGTACCTAAAAATAATATTTTAAATTTAACTGTCAAAAAAAAGTTTTTATTTGGGACCCGCGTAGGCCCCAACCCATGGGGTGTACAAATAGGGTGTAACAAAATGGGTGTGTCTCTAGCAGGCCTCTAATTAATATTTATTTAATGAAAAAATAGCAGTCGAAGAACCACATCAGCTTCCTCTTTAGATAACATTCTTTCAAAGTGATTAAATTCAAAGGACAAGTGGAAGATGATTACACATTATATTTCTCTACCTATATATTGTCGACCTATGAAGCACGGGTACCGGTACGGGGTACGGGTACGATACGGGTACAGGTACGTGAAACGGCAATAACTCCAAAAAAAATAGGGTACGAGTACGGTGAGGGTACGATGAATTTATTTACAAATTTATTTATTATACTACTATATTTCATTGCATGCATAATAATAAAATATGAATATTTTACTAACAAAAAAACAACATAAATAAAAATTCAAAGTTCATACATTAAGTTCAACAAAAAAGTAACAATACTTCAAGTTTTAAGGAAATTAGTTAAATTACAAATCACCATTTAGTTCCAAAAACAAGCAAAACACAAAAGTTTTAAGTTAATAAAATTAAAACTACAATTAAACCCCAATATTTTGGATTATTATGCCATTTTTTGGTTGTCAAAATGGCAACCCGATGGATATGCTTTAAGAAAATTGTTTTTCTAAGCCAATGGGGATTTGGGAGGAACATTTGACAAACTGGTATGAATTATGGGCATTTGTACATGTTGTATGCAATTTTTTCATCTTAAACTTGTTGTGTTGTTTCAAGTTGCTAGAGTGATCTAGATACAATCCTAACCTCCAGCACCTAAATTAATGTCATCAACATTGGCATATATATTCATATGTTTCTTATGTTTTTTATCTCCTTTTTTCATTTTGGGGTATGTGGAGAAGTCTTCTATGTTTTGTGTTCAATTGCATAAATAAATTGAGACCGGAAATTGTTTAAACATCATACAAACGACTAAAAATGGAGCAACTGTGATTAGGAAAACGATGTCAATCTTGCCTTTAGAGAGACTCTCCAAACGTAATGGCGGGTTTTATGTATGTATCGAAATTAAAACTACAATTAAATCCCAAAGCAAGCAAAACATAAAAGTCTTAAGTTAATAAAATTAAAACTACAATTAAACCCCTAATATTTTGGATTCCTTTATATTTTGCCACTGAAAATGTTTAAAAAAATAAAATTTGGCCTAAAAGTACCCACAGAAGTACCGACGCCGTACCCATTTTGGTCAGAAGCACCCATACAAGTACCGACACCATACCCATTTTGGTAAAAAGTACCGGGTACTTTTTTGCCATACCGGGTACTTTTTTGCCGTACTCGTTCCCGTACCCGTACCCACGGAGTACCCGGTACTCGTACGACACCATTTTTGAAGTACCCGTGCTTCATAGTTGTCGACACAAGGCCAGTCAGAAATTGTTATTGCTTCTAATTACAGCACACCAAATCTCAAAGACTCCCAACTGATTTTCAGCCATTTCAACCAAGAGTCCCACACACCCATGGAAAAGGAACACTGATATGCTCATCATTGTCACAAATTGGAGAAATAAGAGAAGCAAGAGAGAGGGCGCAATCATAGAGGACCGAGAGAGACGATTGGACGACAGAGAGGGACACACAGAAAGACAATAAGACAACGCCGATGATCGGAAGATGGAGAGATAGATAGAGGGAGAGAGTAACTACGAGAGGGAGGCCACGTGCATCGGCGCTCGAGGGAGGCAATAAACAAAAAATCGATTGAGGGAGGCAACAGAGAGACGAAAGAGAGATTGATGCAGCCCAAAGAAGAAAGCACAGTGAAAACTAATTTAGGTCTCAATCAGAGTTGTCAAATCGTGAATCAAATCGAGAATCGGAGGGGCATTTTTCCGAATCGTGAATCGTATCGAATCGTGAATTGTTCTGAAATAAGAATACACATTTGAGGTCCAAATAAATGAAAATGTTGTTTCAAAATCTAAATTGATGATCACGTGGTCTAATTGGCAAGACAGTTGCTTTAATCGCAAGAGATGTGGGTTCGAATCCCATCATGAAAAAATTGATGATCCAGTGTACGAAAAAATACCTAAGAATAACAAAGTCACACACAATATATACATTTTGTCAAACACATAAAATACAAATTATCCTCTACGCATTCAAGAAACAGTTCAAACATACCATTTGCTCAACAAAAACACGAAGAATATAGACAAAACATATACATACAATGTACACATACATTCACATGTGCGCAACTACAAGAGATAAGTCGAGAGAGAGAGAGAGAGTCGAGAGAGTCGAGAAAGTCAAGAGAGACGGAGTTGAGCGAGAGAGAGAGTCAAGAGAGTCGAGAGAGAGTCAAGAGAGTCGAGAGAGAGTCGAGAGAGAGTCGAGAGAGAGTCGAGAGAGACAGAAGAGTCGAGAGAAACAAAAGAGTCGAGAGAGAGATAGAT
>NMUG010007756.1:0-11934 GCA_002855965.1 Monotropa hypopitys | reverse complement strand
CTTGTCGGTCATAGACATACATTATCCAAGAAATCATTAAACAGATTTACAATCATCAATTTTATGATGATAAAAGATTAAAATGAATTCTTGAAGATCAACGTTTCAAAATGCAAAAATGAACCATGAGCAAAGTCTATGATCCATATTCGACGCATATGTGCATGAAAAGTATTTATTCATAATTTACCTTGAAAGTTATATGGTGCCGGCAGTGCTGATGCTATGTTGACTAAATTAAGATAACAATATGAATAAATATTTTTCACGTTATTAAATAAGTCACACTGCGGTAAGAATAACAATAAAATGTAAAATTTATTTATCTTGTCGATTACAAAATGAGGATAGGATAAGTACATCGATTTGATTCACACGGTCAGGCGTTGCCCCTACTATAACAAACTATAACTCAAAAATCATAACCGAGACTTTCCTAATGTTAAATAAAAATAAATAAGAGTAGCTATAAAAAATAGAACTTTGGTGTGAAAATGGGCTGGCGGAATTTCGATAGAGTTTCAGCTTAGGTTGAGGGCAATTCAGCTTGACAAAAAGAGGGATTTTCGGAATTGGAGTTCGGCTTTCTTGGATTAGGCTTTTGGTTTTTGGTTTCGGTAGGTTAGAGACTGTTCTTGGTCAGATCATGAAGTTTATGAAATAGTTTGATAGTTTTAGGGGTGGCTACGAAGAGATTAGGGTGACTTAAAATGGATTTTGGTAGGTTTTGAATTAGATAATATAGTTTTGGACTAAACAGTAGGTCGAAAAAAGATCTTGGCAGAGCTTTAGGTTCCAAAAAAGTCTCCCCTATGACTGTGAGGTGGCCTTGCTTAAATAGGGAAAAATCGCATATATAGATGCGACTTTGACGCTATCTTCCATTGGCCCAAACAACGGCTGTGGGCTGAGTTGCCATTCAATTTGGGGGGTTCTATTCAGGCCAAAACCTGATGCGGAAATGTGTATATATATGTCAAAATGCATATCTTTGAACCATCATGTCTGATTTTGATTCGAGACATCCTGTACTGCCTATTCTAATGCACTATAGGCCTTGTTTCTGATAAAACGAAAATACCATCATTGATATTGGGTCGATTTTTAAATTTTAAATACCAACCACTTGAAACGAATATGTTCTGATACAAGATCGATTCCTAGATTTTTGTTCTGAACATCGGATTCGTGGTTCATTCGCATCTCCCTGATGATTATTTCTCTGCCGCAATTATTCCACAGGAAATAACTGTCTTTTTATCAAGAAGCCATAAAAATCTAGTTTGAGCATTTTCGATGTTGCCACATCATTCCGTGCCATGATAAACAAAATAGTTCTCCCATCCAACTAAATTCTGATGTTTTCTCCAATGATGTCAGACTTTGCACAGTTTGCTCAGGAATAAAATTACTAACAAATTTCCATTGAGAAACATGATTTTGGACATTTGTATAAATTTCTGCTCATTTTAGAGAGAAATACTCATTTGGCGACGTTTTGTTGTGGTTCCGATTACTGTCCTTCACAACACTTGCATCGGCTTGACAAAAATTCTTCGCACAAATCTTCCTTAGGACATTTTCGACATTTCTTAATTGATGAAACATTAATGCTCGATGTCGATATTGCTTGTGAGAAGTTTGAACATCTCATAACTGCGTTCTGATATGTTTTGAGCCCAATTTTTCTTATTTCGAGCGGTGGGTCAAAATGAGGTATCAACAGCTGCTCCTCTTTGTATATTTCTGTATAGCAACAATATACAAAGATAAAAATATGCGTCATTTTGACTCACAACTCGTATTTCTCATTTTTTTGGATTCTCGACACTATCTTTTTGCATCATATGATTGTATCAGAAATTTTTTTCTGAATTGTCTCGGACACTGATTTGACCTACTATGATACGACATTGTAGCTAAGCATTTTTTGAGATTGAATGTCGACCAAATTCATCCTGGTGGAGAAATAGGATGTGTTTCGCCGGATATACCCGTGACCATAAAAATATATGTACACAAAGATAATTATATTTTTGGAGTTTGATCCAAATGGTGGATGCCTGCTCGGTTGTTCTTGTCTTGGTTGTCAAGATAAGGCCATATTAGCCTTAGAGTTCGCACACTTTGATTTGATAATGTTAGAAATATGCATATTGGTATGCATGAGAGTTTCTTAGGAAGCTTGCCTAGAGAAGAGGTGTAACTTAAGTTTGGAATTTGAAGATGGTGATAAGAGTTTGGAGGTTATAGTTATTCCTCGGTCATGATGATATTTATTGGGTCATTCTTCATCGTAGAATTGATCCATCCTCACCTTATTCTTGCTCGTATTGGTTACGGGAGACTATTCATCTCATGCAACACTAGATGAGTTGTTTTACCCATTGTGGTATTTCGGGTTAGTGGTTGATCTATATCTTTCTGTAAATGGTCATTCCTTCCATCCTCGTTGATTTGTATAAGCAAAAGACGCTTCTTATCTATCTTTGATTACAATGTTTGGTGGAACGTATTCATGTTCCATTCTAGCTTATGTCGTGAGACTTGGTCTCTTTCAGTTTGAGAGTTGACCACTCCTTGTCTTTGCTCGTATCGTTCGCAATCTAGATAAGTGTCGTAAAGATAGTGGTTGGCAACAATGTGAGAAGTCCATTGCTTTTGTAAGATTCTAAAGTTATTCCTACCAAGATCTTTTTGGTGTCATTCCTATTCAACATTGTATCCTTATTGATGGTTCGTTGGAAATGATGGAACTCGTAGCATTCAGTTGGACCGTAATAGGTCGTTCATCACATCTTGGTGTGAGGTGCCTACTTCTTTTATGTTTGTTCCCTTTTGAAATCTTGGGGTTGTAAGTTAAACCCATAACTCACTCTTAGCAAATGTAGACATGAAAGAGTTGTCCTCTCACCATTCTTTCGTCTCTTGGATGTAGATGGTGAGACCATACGAGGTTTTTCCATTTTGGAATCATACTCTTGTCCTTTGCACCATCACTCATATGCATTATATTCTCACAGATGCTTTCTTCTCATGGTATAGTCTTTGAAAAATTGGAGTTGATTGCCATTTCCTTATTGTCCTTATAATTCTCGAGGGATCTTGAGAACCCTTAGTAACTAAAGTGATCGAGGAGAAGGAATGTGTTGTAGGTTTGTATCTCTTTCGAGTGTTCCTGGATTGCGAGAGTGGGTGATAGTGTCAGTTGAGGCATGGTTCGTGATGGTAGGGTGTTGGTTGATCAGTGAGGTATAATTGTATATATATAGTGCAGATGCATTGAGAGTTTCGATTAGAAAATGCATCTCCTTGGTTGACTGCACCAACACACACACACACGTATATATATATATATATTAACACGACCGCATTTGTGTATGTGTAGTCCGTGTTATGTGGTGTAGGGATGACTTGAAAATGTTGATTTGCGAAGGCGACTGGCCAACACATCTCAAAACAAGTTTCCAAAAGTCATTCTGGTACTACACTAGGTGTGTGTGCGAGTTGGTTGTATGTGAGGATTGGTGTTCATCTAGAGTTTGTTGGATGAAGATTGTCGAGTGTGAGTATAGTCTTGGGATTTATATAAATATCTATATAGATATCTATGGGTACATATAATAACTTAAGATCATGGTAGAAATTTTGTGGATTAGTACGATTTTGATCGATATAGTGGTTGATTCCATCTATTATGAGTCTGATGGTTTGTCTCATTAGCTGATGTTCCTGGTTGCAAATTTGTTCTAGGTTCAATCTTGTTTCTAAATCAAGGAGTCATAAGCTCCTCGTTTATATTCGTATCGTATCGGAGTATACGTATCATATCAGAGTATCCATATCGTATCGGAGTATTCGTATCATATCGGAGTATCCATATTGTATTAGAGTATTCTTATTGTATTGGGGTATATTGACTGTATCAGAATACATCCAATCAATTTTTAACTGAATTGTGGAGTTTCTATGTAAGATTGTGTGACTTAAAAAAAGTTTTATCATAGTAGTCTCATTGCGAGATCATTATTACTCATGGTTGGAGTCTTTCATGGCATTGGCAGAAGGTGGAACACTTGTATTGGAAGTGAGTGGATATTGTGAAAGGTGGCAAAAACTTGATGCTTTCTTCTTTCTGCAAGTCCTTATTATCTAGTTGGATGTCTCCTAGTGGCACTCCATGTCATCTTATCGTATCCTTTCTCGTGGATACATCCTTGTGGTCAATCTTGGCTCGAAGTTGGTTTTTCTCTTTTCCCTTATTCCTATTGGGGTTCTAGTATCCCTTGTTGTTCAGGTATGTTCTAATCTTGGAAATTTTTTCAAGCGTGTTCGATTCAGGTTTTCTTCATATGTTCGTATCTCTTGGGCTTATGCTTGGCTTGATAGCCCACTTGGAAGCGAGGTCAATTCTTACTTTTGGAATCATTCAATGTTGAGAAAATCATTGGGTCTTATCCCCATAGTCTATCCTTAATCATGTAAATTTCGAGGATGAAATTTCTATAAGGGTGATAGATTGTCACACCCCAAAATTCCATATTACTTTTCCTCATATTTTCCTGGGTATTTTTATAAATTTATCCAATATCCCCATGATTTATTTTGGATTTTTTGGTATTCAGGCCATCCCAGGATTTGGATTACGGGTTCTGTGCGATTTGGGGATGTTTGGGGAAGGTCCGAGAGTTTTTATTGATGTTCGTGTGGACCCTTGGTGTCCCACATACCCATTCCTATACTCAAGTCACATTTCGGTATGTGACTGAGGTGTCCATTCCCTTTGCAAGGCCCCATTTCGATATGAGGATGGTCTTTCCTATTTTGTACACTTATCATTATGTGTCATCGTGTCTATCCATCCCACTCTCTACATATCGATGTGCATCTCTTTAGAAATCCCATACCCATTATCCCTTCATATATATTGAAATGGGAGGCTCATGTGTGCGCAAATTTGTCGCATATCAATATGTGGGTCATGTCCAGGTGACCACATTTCGATATGTGTGCAGCCATTCGATAGACTGAATTGAGTGATACATTTTGATATATGAGTATATTGATTAATCACATATTGATATATGTCGTTTACACATATAGATAGGTGAGTCCTTTGGTCGTCAGTCCATCCTTTCACAATGTCACACATATCAATATGTGTCTTGACACATATCGATACGTGACCCTCCTATTCCTTGGTCCAACCATTCCAAAGGCTACACATATCGATATGTGAGGTGACACATATCGATATGTGTCTTAATAAGGTTAGTTTGGGAATGAGCTTTGGGTCTCATATATACTCATTTAACTCAACCCTATACATTCATATTTTCTAACTCTATACAGTCACCACCCTTCCGTAGCCGAACTCTCTCTCTCTCTCTACCGTCTCCCACTCTCTTCCTCACCTTCTCTCCTCATTTCTTCTCAATCCAAAGGGTTTTAGGAGAAATCCTCTTCACAAATGATGTTCTATACATTGAGATCTAGTTGTCTACGTGCATATCAACAGTGGTTGTGAAGAAACCCTCATCTAGGGTGTTTCGAATTCTTCATCCCAAGGTAGAAACTTCTATACCTAGCTATGCATATGGTTGTATTTCTTACTTCTCCCTTGTGTACTGTTATCAAAATCGGATTCTTTACATTTATTTGGGCTTGAGGGGTCAATTCTTCCAAGATTTCTTGACAAATCTTTAATATCTTTATGGTTTTGGACCTATTAGGATATCAATTTCATGATCCACTTGTAAATTTTGAAAAGCCCCAAAATCGTTGGAACCCTAAATTTTACTTTTGGGCAAATTGGGGTTTTTGTATTTATATTCCTTAAATCACAAATCTGACTTGAAATAATTGATTTGAAACTCTCAAATGTATTATTGATGAAAATGAATCCATGGGTCATGTTGAAGTAAAAGTTGCGTTAGGATGATTTTGCCCTAACTAAATGAAATGGCTTGAACTTGAAAAAATAATTGACTTAATGGAATAAGATGATTTGGATTGGCTATTATAGTGGGAATTTTGTTCCCTCAGTCGATTTGCACTCACGATATTGCATAATAGAGGCTTGACTGGGCCCTCCCGACAGGTCGGGTAATACTAGAAACTTTACGGGTAGTTAGTCGAGACGGAAATCTAATGAATATTTGAAATGAAAACATGATAATGATGGAAGTCCTTTGATTTCGTCAAGGTTAATACTTGGACTCCCTTGATTTCGTCAAGGTTGGGCGTTGTGGAAATTAATGAAAGAAACGGGAAAAATGATTGAAAGTTTATCTCCATTGATTTCATCAAAGTTGAGCGATTTGAAATTGAAAAGTGGTGTTGGTTAATAATTGGTCATTGGGAATCATAAATTTAAATAACCAAGGGTCAAAGGTTTTAATTGAAAAAAATGAAGTCCACATGCATGCATTCTACCCTCTTTACACTTGCACGTGTTCACTATACTCATATACATACTTTCATATAGATTTTTCTATTGGGCTTTGACTCAACCTATCTTCTTTAGGTACCAATTCCAAGACATGAGTTGGAGTTGTACGTTCGAGAACCTTGATTATCTTTGGAACATGGTATCCTCATGGTAGTTGGATAAGTCATTTTTGTTGTACTATTGCATTGTACCCATTCTTCCTTCTTTTCCCCTAGATAGTTATCTGTAAATAATTTGTAAACTTCGAATCATATTATTACATGTGAATGTGATCTTATGTATGCATCATTTAACTTGTATTATTGGAAAGGATTATGGTTGATAGTTACTTCTATTGAAATCATTTATTCCCTCTTATTAAAAAAAAAGGTTAGTCCCTTATTTTACAATTGAAGTTACTTCTATCTTCGTTAGTTGTAAGGGTAAAAGTGTGAAATTGTTTTCCAACTGCTTTGTAAAAAAAGTGATAGCACGTGCCAATGGCACATGATGACAGAATAGAAAGCACAACACAATAAGAGTACGATGAAACTTCGGGTATTAATAGTACATTCGGCACTAATTTATGCCTTCGACACTCATGATGAGTGATGACACTCGATCCATATTTTCGATATAGCCCGTGCCGATGGCACAGGGTGACAGAATAAAAGGTGTAACACAATACCCAAAGGTACAAAGAAACTTCAGGTATTAGTAATGCCTTCGGCACTGATGCTTGCCTTCGGCACTCATGATGAATGTGTATGAAAATATATAGAGAATATATGTATAAAAATATGTATAACAAATGTGTAGAGCCCACACCAAGATATTTTTATAATTAATTTAATAGATGTGTGTGAAAAATATATAGAGAATGTATGTATAAAAATTTATATGAAAATATGTATAAAAAAGTGTGGAGCTCATAACATTCTATCTTGTATAATAGATTGTGTATAGTTGTGACGTGGCGAAAAGATATGACTCGGACACAATTGTATGACTAGGACAATTAAAAATATGACTGGGACAACATTGTGTTTGTATAATAGACTAGTGTATTGCCCATGCCGATGATACTCAACAATCCGAAAGTGCAACACAATATATAAGGGTATGATAAAACTTCGGGCATTAGTAGTGTTTTCGTCACTGATTCGTGCCTTCGGCACATTGAAGTGCCTTTGACACTCATTATGAGTGACATGCACTTGATCCGAGTTTTCAATATACCCCGTGTCGATGGCACGAGGCAACAGAATGGAAAGTGCAACAGAATACATAAGGGTACGACAAAAATTCGAGTGTTGGTAATGCCTTCGAGACTGACTCTTGATTTTGGCACTTTGAGTGCATTCGGCACTCATGATGAGTGACAGGCACTCGATCTGTATTTTCAGTATACCACGTATCGATGGCATAGGGCGACATAATAGAAAGCACAACATAATACCTAAGGGTACGACCGAGAGCGACATAATAGAAAGCACAACATAATACCTAAAGGCGACATAATAGAAATTGCAACATAATACCTAAGGGCGACAAAATAGAAAACGAAACATGATGAGTGAATTGCCTGTGCCGATGGCACATGGTGACAAAATAAAAAGCGCAACACAATTCCTAAGAGTACGACGAAATTTCGGGCATTAGTAATGCCTTCGACACTGATTAGTACCTTTCATCACTTTGGAGTACCTTCGACACACATAATGAGTGATAGCACTCGATCCATGTTCTTGATATAGCCCGTGACGATGGCACGAGATTATAGAATAAAAAATGCAATACAATATCTAAAGGTACAACGAAGCTTTAGGTGTTAGTAGTGTCTTCGACACTGTTTCGTGCCTTTGGCACTTCTAAGTACCCTGCACTGAAGAGTAACTTCGTGATTTATGAATGTAAGGTGTTTTTAAGAGTGCACACACACATACACGTGCATACCTAAAGGTAAGAGAGAGCTTGCGGGTAAAACGATGAGAGGGAGTATTTTTTACGCAATTGGATGACCTGACCCCCAAAACAAATCTCAGTCGTCTAGCCGTTCAAATCACAGCTGTGCTGTATTGGTGGAAAAGGAGATGAACGGTGAGAGAGTTTTTTACACGAATGTGTCTCAGGGGGAGGGGTTTGTGTGGCAGTGGAAAGGATGTTAGGGAGGGAGAGGGCAATGAGAGAGAGAGAGAGCTCATCGAAGAACACGGAGAGAGAGAGAGAGAGACTGAATGGCATGTGAGAGAGAAAGTTTCTTGTATAAATGTTCGTGTGAGAGTCTAGCTGTTCAGTTCCCAACCGTGCTGTATCATTTGTGTGCAGAGAGATTTGATCTGTTTGATTACAAATCACGATCGTTCAACCAAAAAGAAAATTGGAGGGACAAAAATACGATTAGAAATATGTTCAGTCCGAGAGCCCTACTGTTTTGTGTAATAGATTAATCATCACAGCAATATAAAATTCAACTAAACATGTAAGTATATATATAAATATGAAAATTAACAGAATCTGGCTTGTGATTATGATAGATACATATACTTTTTTTGGTAAAAAGAGACATATACATTGTTCTAAAACTGTTAGTCTAAATCAAACCAATGAAACCATTGTCAAATTTTACAAATTAATAGTAGTCACCAACCAATCAGATTATTTACTAACTTTTAAATAAGCTTCCATGCTAAAAAATTAACAATAAGTTTTAACTTGTAACCTTTATAAAAAGTGATGATAATCATCTATAAATTCAATTCAATTCAATTCCATGCTTTCATCAGAACCACACTTTTATTATCCTCCTAATATTGAATCTTAATTCTCAAAGAATAAGAAGAGTAATCAAAAGGCCTAAAGGCCATGACAAAAGGATTCAGATTCAAGCACCATTAATTATTATCCTTTTTTTTTATAACTCAGATGTCCGGGCCATCTTACGCGCACCACAACTAATCCTGAGGGAACCAATCCCAGCGCCAGCTACTGGGGGCCCCGCTTATAGCCAGAGCTTCGCTCTGTGCGGCTGGCCCAAAGGGGTGGATGTTTTCAAGAGGTTTCGATACTGAGACCTAGAGGAGGAGCAAACTCTTAGGTCCCAGACAATGACCAACTCGGCCAACCCCTTTGGAATCCTATGCTTTTAATCTAAACAATGCACTTAGCAAGTTTTGAGCAAAAAAAACACGCCGATCAATATTTAGTCTTGATTAGTATGTGCATAAAACTCATCTAGCACCCGTATACAATCAAAATACATAAAATAAAAGTATTACTATGTGCATGTGTTAAATAGTATATTATGGAGCATGCAAATGCCAATGATGAAACCACACTAATTAATCCAACACTTCTCGTGCACGCTGTTTGTCGACAACCCCGCTTTGAAGTAAATTGTACAAAATTTCTAGATGTCTTTTATCCAATTTTCAACACTGTCATATATAAGTACTACTCAAAAAATAAATTCCTAAAACATGCCAATAACATCATAGATGACAGTTAAATTGAGATTCCAAATCGTTAAAATGAAATAAAACAAAATCAACAATTGTGAGAAACCATCATTGAACATTTACAACATGGTTGATCCATGTTCTTTCAGATCTACAAACGCACATACATGTAAATTTGCTGAGAGAGATTGAAGACATACTAGTGGAAAATCAACCCAATCCGTTCCGAGGTCATTAAGAGTTATAAAATCGATGATATTTCTCATAATTTTCAAGGAATTGACAGATGATATATTTGTGTTAGTATATAATTGTAGTTGGATTGCTTCCAGAGATGAGTTCGAGACCTGCAGATAACCCCTGGACTACTGGCATGGTGATTTGTTGGTGGCTTGATGGTTTGTAGAGTGGTTCTATGTTGTCCTCCTCTGTCG
Organism: Monotropa hypopitys; assembly: GCA_002855965.1. Lineage (NCBI taxonomy): Eukaryota > Viridiplantae > Streptophyta > Magnoliopsida > Ericales > Ericaceae > Monotropa > Monotropa hypopitys. Next base: position 1,612 of record NMUG010007756.1, on the reverse strand, counting down.
TCTCCACTGCCATATTCAATGCTTTCCATTTATTCCTCCTCAAAAGCTTCTCGAATCTCCTCATCTTCGTCTGCAAAAACCTTCAGAAACAAAAGGAGAATTTGGATTTTTGTTTGCAAAAACAAAAATATAGCAAAAACATGTACATGATAAAAAACACAGCAAAAACATACACAATCAAAGAGCCTTTGTATGCCCCATTATTAACATTGCCGGACCATCTACGTCGGTCATTGACATTGGTGAGTCGTGATGTCTCTATAACAAAAAATTTCAAAAGTTCAAGAACAGAAAATTTCTAGAGTACCAAATAAGAATAGGAACACATGTAAAGAATAAAGACAAGTCGTGTTGTGTACACACCGTCACTGTGCACATATCATCTCCATTCAAATCGCAAACAAATAAAATCGAAACAAACCAACTGACGTGTGTGTATTCGATTCTCCAAAAATTGAAACAAACCAAATCGCAAACACCAACCCCTTCGATGCTCAGAAGAATGAGAGTGAGAGAGAGTTCACGGGAGAGTGAGAGAGAGAATCTGAGGGAGGAAAATCGAGAGAGAGTATTTGAGAGGGAGAAAAGACGATTGAGACATGCGTGAACTCGAAGGTTTTACCGGCAAAGTAACGACAACAGAGAGAGGAGGTTGTTGTGACCGATGGGTAACAGCGACAGAGAGAGATAGCGAAGTGGCGACAGAAAGAGGAGGTTGCTGTGACTGACAGGTAACGGCGACGGAAAGAGGAGGTTGCTGTGACCGACAGGTAACGGCAACAGAGAGAGACAGTGAAGTGGCGATGCTGACGGAGACGACAAAATGGCGATGCTAACGGAGATGACAAAGAGGCAACGCTGACGGAGACGGCGAAGAGGCGATGCTGACGGAGATGGCGAATAGGCTAACATTGTTGTGAAACCGTTGCTCTACAATGGAGATGCTTATTGGGGAACGTCTGCGACCCCAACAGAGATGCTTTCACTGACTGAGGTGCTTTCTCTCTCGCTGAAATTTGAACGCGAGTAGGTGCTCTCTTTCTGAATTGATATGAAAATCGAGGGTCTCTTGAACAGTGCGAATGTGCAGTGCCAATGTTGGGTTTCGAGGAGTATTGAATTGTGTATTGCATGTGCTTGTGTGGGCCCACCGGCTGGGGTGAAATATGTGTTGTGAAGATGTGTGATGTGGCTATTGAATCCCAGCCGTTGGATTGTGATCCAACGACTCTCTATATGTTTTTGGTGTGTATGACTGAGACATGATTGAGATGTGATTGAGATATGACTGAGACAAATTAATATATGACTGTGACAACTTTGGACGGAAAATTCAAAAAAAGTCCTGATTTGTATAATAGGTGACTCACTTAAAATTTTGAGTAATGGTAGTTAATTACTAATACATGGAATGTTTCTCCAAACTACACATAATGGGATTTTTTTGCACTGTATTTTGGTTATTTTTATACTAAGGTATTTTAGATATGTTTACATGCATGAATTTTAATCTTTTTAACGAGGAATTATATTTTGGACAATGTATGCGGTGATAGTAATGATCACGAAAACGTTTTCCACCCTAAAAATGGAAAACCATTTCTGCTCAAAT
>NMUG010007755.1:0-11934 GCA_002855965.1 Monotropa hypopitys | reverse complement strand
ATAAATGATAAGGATAAATAAGTTATGTAATAATTTATTATATGTAATTAATTTGCATTTAAATTATGTTTTTTGGATACAACATGTTGACTTTATCTACGAACTACTTGTGAGTTGTTCCGAATTTTATATGTCTTAATTAGACATTTTCATTCGTTTAATATGCATCTTTTATTCTTTAAATACGAGTTGTTATGTTACTGTAATGCAAATTAAGGCATTAACGAGAAAAATGAAAGATGAAATCAATAAACTTAAAAATGACCTAATGGTCGAAGGATATATATATATGGCAATTATGTTAGTGATAGCTTGAATGGGCATTGAGTATGGCAAATATATGCCGATGATTGTCTGAATGAGCATTGTGAATGGCGATTAAGCTGAATTTGACCCAAATTGGCGATGATTATAGCCTTAATGGGTGATGTGAAATGGGTCAATGCCTGACTAAAAGGTATACCCAAATTATAAATTTGGTATTACATAAAAGAAGTGAAACGAAAAGAATAATACCTTATGTTGTTATATTTGATTGTTCCACTTTCATTTGATGTTGAGTAGGATATTGTCTGATAGGTATGAAAACGTAGCTAATTATACACCTTAGATTTACAATTTGATAGTTCTAGTTTGTGTATTTGATGAGTTTTGTGGGATTTGCAGCTTCATTCGATTTTACAGGAATTAAGCCGGAAATAAACTAACAAAGATCAAATAGAGCATCCGATGTTAAAAGACTAACATCCATGCATAGATATATCGGGAATCATGCTCCTAACAACATTGAATAAGAGCCCGAAGAACAAAAATGAAAGCAAAATGAACAAAACAAGAGGCTTCAATCGATTCTACAAAAATAAAGTTAGAAAAAGATTCAAAAATAGAAACTGGGTCATATCAATGCCAAAAGAATACTTTCTATATACCAAGACGTCCGTAAAGATGTCACGAATAATTATGGAGAAGAGTGCGAAGGCCAAAAACCAAAGCAAGGAGCCGAAACAGTCATCCAAAGCAAAGATGGTTAGTGCAGATTTTGTACCGTTGAGTGGTCCGGACGAAGTCAGAGTTTGGTCCGGACGAGCTCCCTTCGTCCGGACGAGGGAGGAGAGTGGTCTGGACGACCGAATAGCAAGTTGTGTGTGTTTTAGTCCAGACTCGTCGTCCAGACGAGCCAGACCGTGGTCCAGATGAGGCAACCCAAAATTCTACATTTTGATCACATTTAAAGTGTGATTTGAAGGGTATTTAAGGGGAACTTAAGGGCTAGGTTAGGGGACCATTTTTAATTATTCTTTAGTGATATTTTGCAAGGGAGAAACCCTAGGGAGGAGGCTAGAAAAGGATCCAAGAGACTCCTTCCATGGATACTTCTTCTTCTTCCTCCATGGCCATACCATCTTCCATGACTGGCTAAAGGTCCAACGTCTAGGTAATCGAGGAAGCTTGTAATCCCTTCTCTTGGTTTGATTATATTATTTTATTGGGAATCGATTGTATAAACTTGTGTTTTGAAGTCTTAATGGAGTTTTCAAATCCGTCTTTCCCTTGCGATTGTTTTTTTCGGTATGCAATCGCCGTTCATGCAATGGTGCTTGATTGATCCCGCGTGTTAGGGTAAGATAGATTATACACCATAAGATGATCCGTGCTATTAGACAATCTGTGCTGTTAAGACGAGTTTTGCTTGTAAGACGGGTCGTGTCACGCGACGATAGTCTATGCTATCCGGCAATTCTTGAATATCTTTCGACAATATTCAATAGAATTTGAACCTATTGAATATTATTTATTCCGAATAATCTTTGCGCGTATTGTGAACCTTGAGTTTGTGGAATAAGTGGATTCGAGAATCCTAGATGTGTTTTCCCCAATCATAGAATTTAATAATCTTATTGCTTTCTTTATTTTAAAAAATCAAATCCTCCATCAAACCTTTCTTCCAAACTAATTTAGGAACCTTAATTCGATTTTAGAAATCATTCACTTTCCCTGTGATCGACCCCTGAATTACCGCTACTACGCAGTGTTAATTCTCAGATATAAATATTATTTTTGACTCGCGCACGACAGCGATCAAATTTTGGCACTGTTGCCGGGGAAAGTCAAACGGTTTCCTTAATTGGATTTTGTTTCTTTTGTTAGTTTGCAGTTTTACTTTAATTTATTTCTTTTTGCACATTACGCTTGTGGCTTCGATAAGATTCCACGGAACCTATAAGAACTACTTGCGACATTGGGAAGGAGTTCATCAACTTCATCCAAAGAGCATTGTAAGTATTTCTTAGGGGTTATACTTATTGTCTTATGCTTGGGCGCCGATCTTTACGCCCAGAGCTTGAAGCCATTGATTTGGAACTTGAAAAATAGCCCGAATTCACCGCTCTGCATCTAAGAATACTTTCAAATCCAATGGCTAAAAACAATAAAAACAATGTCAATTCAATAGGCAACATCAACAATGACCCATTCCCTGCCATTGGTAATATTCATGCTCCAATGAAAATTGCCGGTGACAGTAGGCAACCATATCCGGCCATCGGTGACTACTTTTTACCCAGTCCATACTTGGACCCAACTCACATTAGATAGGCAGCCCCAGCGGTTACTCATTATGAGATCAATCCACACTTTTAAATTTGCTACCAAATTTCCATGGGCGTGAAAATGAGGATCCATATGCACATCTTAGTGAGTTCATGGATATATGTTCCACGGTGCATATTTTACACTTCACCAATGATGCTCTCCGGTTGAAGCTATTTCCTTTTTCTTTGAAGGATCAAGCCAAATAATGGCTTCAAACCTTAGTACCCAGAATCATCACTACGTGGAACCAATGCCAACAAGAGTTTTTGAAAAAAATATTTTTCAATTGGCAAGACTAATCAAATTTGCCTTGCTTTAATGAATTTTACCCAATTGGACGGCGAACAATTCCATGAAACTTGGGACAGATTGAACAATCTCATTAGAAAATGTCCTCATCATGAAGTACTATGATGGCAATTGGTACATAATTTTTATTATGGCTTGACCGACCCACACCGCCACATGATAGATGCTTCTTGTGGTGGTATGTTTTTGCAGAAAAATGAAAACGAGTGGTGGGAAATCTTTGAACATTTTGTCAAAAATTCACGGCACCACCAGGACTCTCATATAACCAATGATAGGTCCACATCCACCTCCAGAAAGCCAAGAGGAGTGTACAAAGTGGACCAACACCATGAATTGTCCCTAAAAGTCATCTGCCTAGCCAAAAAGCTTGACAGTCTTCTAGCTTTAGGCCAGAGTCCCTTATGGTCTCCACCACCTCCTGCCATTGCGGAGGTTTGCCAACTCTGTGCTAACCCAGGACACAATGTCACAGAGTGCTACCTAGCACCCCAACACTCGGTCCATAAAGAGCAAGTCAATGCCACTCAAGGCTTTGGTCGCCCTAACAATGACCCATATTCTAACACCTATAACTCTGGGTGGAAGAATCATCCTAATTTTTCATGGCGACCACAAGGCCAAGAGAAATCTGCTAATCAATAGAGGGGGCAATACATTACCCCATCTCGGCCATCATTCCCAAATACTTCCTATCATCAGGCCGTTAACCCTTTACCACCACCCTATCATCTTGCAGCCCCTTCCCACATTCAATCGGATCTTACTATACATGATACACTTCAGAAGGCCTTACCAGCCTTTGAAGAACAATTCAAGATGATCCACTCGCTCACTCAACTCGCTCACTCACAAACCCAATCAATGTACAAGCTAGAAACCCAAGTGGGTCAACTAGCAAATCAATTGAGTAGAAGGGAAGAGGGAAAATTACCGAGTCAGGCTATCTCCAACTCTAGGTGTAACACCCGTCTTAGAAAATTCGTAAGTAATTTAGATTTAAGCAAGTTTAATTCCTTAAAATTATGCTTTGATCAAGTAAGTTGCATGATTAGAATTGTTTTGATGCTTTTATGACCATCTATTAATCATATTTTGAGTTATTATGAGTTAGAATAATTTTAGAATGTTAGAACTTATGCTCTCTGGTTTTTGGCTCGAGAATGTATTATATTTCGATATAAGGTAGGTTCAGTGTTGGTTATATTTCGAAATAAGTAGGTTCAGTGTCAAAACACATGTCTTATATATTGATATGTAGAGGGTTAAAGTTTTCTGCATATCAAAATACGATGGCTTGTAACTTTGAAAAAACATGATATATCGAAATACGTAATCCCTGTAACTTTCATATATCGATATAGGAAGCTTCTGTCTAGTGTACCTTTTGTTGTATATCGATATAGGGAAAGAAAGGTTAGATGAATATATCGAAATGATGTAGTACTATTCATTGTCATTCTTTGTATATCGAAATAATAAAAGGTATGGGAAATGATATATATCAAAATACATATGATAAATGTGTCAAAAGGAAATGGATCGGTGGAATTTGTATGGACGTGTGTAAATGCAAATAGTGGGAGGATGTTAGTCTCAATACACATTCAATTGCATAGAGAACTCAGAATATGCTTTCGAGAGAAATATCAAGTAAGGAGAGGAGAGAGATATTGGGGCTCAAGTGATTCTTGGTTAAGATCTTCAAATTCAAGAACATAGCTTTGATAAATCAAGTAAGTAATTGAAAACAATCACATCTATGAATGGTAAGTCATTTAATCTGTATGTGTAAAGTAGCATTTCCATCTATGATGACTAAATCTTTACAAATTTTGGGATTTATGAGATATCGTGCATGTATTGTTCAATTTATTTCTACAAAATGGGTTTCTTAATCTCATTAGTTTGCAAATATTAATTTGTAGTAGTCTTTAAGCATTTACCCTTGATTGCGGTGTGTAATTTGTTCATAGAACTCATTGTTGTTGTTGTTGTTGTTGTTGTTGTTGTTGTTGATTTTCAAGTATTCATCGTTAAACTTGCATAAATCATATTTGAGGATGTTTATGAATAGTGTTTTGATGTTCTGAGTATTGTTTGAGCATCTATGCATATCGATATATTGATATTGCATATCGAAATATGATTGATTGATCCGTATATCGATTGGTGGCAGGGAGTATGTATATCAAAATGCATAGTTTGTGTAATATATCTATTGGAGACAGAAGTGATGCATATCGATATACAAGATTTTATATATCAAAATGCATACTTTGAAATGCATATAGAAATGAAGTTGTAACCATTATATATCGATTGAAGACCTTTGCATTGCATATCGATATAAGGTAAAGGCATATCGAAATACAACGAACGTGAAGAATGATCAGTGGGTAATAAAAGAAAATAAATTAAAAGAAATAAAATAAAATTGAAATAAAATAAATATAAAGGGGAATGATATTATGACATAATATAGAATATTGTGGACATTTTATGCATTTTAATTCAATTATTTACACATTCAAACCTTGTTTTAATTTAGATATTAATGATTTTAGCTTGGACAAGTGACGAGGCTAGTGGAGTCGATCCCCAAAAGAATTAGGGGTATTCGACAAAGAGAAACAATAAATCATTGTGAGTATGTTAGATTACATTACAATTTAATTCAATTTTTGAAATGAATGTGTAATGTGGTTGTGTATGGACGGACGCGCCAGAGTACCTTATAAGGTTGGCTCTTAGATATCATATGCGAGTGTTTATGCATATGTGGTGTATTTGTTTACCGTAATTTCTTATTGTTTTGGATTACGATGTATCTTACATACTCTGTGTTGGCCATTTTTGGTAAACACAGGTTTTGGAAGAATTGAAATGAGCTGTCCACTACAAGTTCAAGGATATAGCATGACACATGGGAATTTTAGTTAGGGTCACTAGAGGCTTGATAGTACATTTGTTTTGTACAATAATCGGACCTTATGTAATGTTTTCATTTTTGTTATATAATCATGAAGCATTAATATCTCTTTGAAGTCTTAAATTTGTATTTCTGCTATAGATGTTATTTATTGTCAAATTTAAATTGTGGATTATGAATTTCCTTTTAAAATTTGAAATTTCTTTTTGAGGCATGTCTTAAGGTTGGATTAAGAAGTATAATTCACTTATTGATAACTTGGTAAGTAAATGTGTTTCTAATGTCATTAGCCCACCTGATTATATCCTGTTTAGAGTAGTTAATTGGGGTGGGATGTGACATATTGGTATCAGAGCTAGAGTTTTAATTCTAGTCTCTATGACGTGAGTTGAGTCTAGAGAACCATGTAGTGGACATGTATGTGAGATATAGATCGAGTTAGGGAATATATGAAATTATTTACCCTAACTGTTGAAATTTATGTTATTTGGATATATGCTTTGTGGTGTTAATCAAAGCAGGAAAGAAAGATGAAAAATCAAGGAGAGAATTAGCAAAGGGATACTGTACCAAGGGGTACTGAGACTGATGCTGCATCATACCAGGCGAGAGGTACAGAGATGGAGCAATTGCTGACAGTCATGGCAAGAGATAGAGAGCTGCATTCATCATATTTCCAATGACAGAGGGAGCAAAGTTCTAGTTTCGAGGTAGCCACATCCATGCTGGAATAGTTCAAGAGGCTGTATCCGATAGAATTTGAGGGAACAACAAATCCAATTGAGGTAGAGGAGTAGATGAAGGGTGTAACCCGAGTATTGGAGGCTATGGGGATTTAGGATGCTCAGAAGGTAGTGTTGGCTACATTCAATTTGACATAGAATGCCAGGAGATGGTGGGAGACTACAAAGAGGCAGTTGATGGTTCCAATGCCAGGGCTTGCAACTACAGATATTCCGGAGATAACTTAGGAGAGATTCATAAAGGCATATGAAGATCAATACTATCCATTGAGCTATAAGTATGCACATGAGGCTATATTTATGAGGTTGGAACAAAAGAGTTTGTCTATTGTAGATTATGAGGTACGATTCACAGAGTTATCCTGTTATGCACCTGATATGGTTGATCCAGAAGAGAAGAAGTGCAGGAAATTCAGAGAGGGGTTGAATGTTGAAGTAAAGAATTGTTTGACACCATTTCATGAAAAATATTTTCCAGACTTGATTGACATGGCTCGATAAATTGGCAAAAATATTGAAGAATACAAAGAGAACAGAAAAAAGAGAAAGAGGGGTTACTTTGAGGTTAAGTCTGTTGGGAAATCTGTTGGTGGACAAAGGCCGCCACAACAGCAACAATCACAATCAAGCAAAGGAGGTAGGTAGAGAAATATAAAGCAGGGACAAAGCCAAAGTAGTAGGGGACAACCAGTGTCCAAGAGGTTTACGGAGATGAGGCATTGCCTAAAATATGGTACAACTGGACACATTGCTAAAGACTGTTCAGAAAAGGTGCTGAGTTTTCATTGTTTCAATTGTAATGAAGAGGGTCACATGGAAAATCAGTGTACAAAGCCGAGGGCAATGCCAACAACTTCTTCAGCTAGTGTCACTAGAGGAAAGGGAAAAAGTATGGCGATTTCTACAACACCAGCAAGAGTGTTTGCAGTCACTAGGCAAGGGAGGCATCTCCAGATATTGTTATAGGTATTGTTAAAATCTTTGATCAAGATGCAGTTGTTCTTATAGACCTTGGTTCAATGCATTTTTTTGTTGCATCTAAATTTACTGCTTGCTTGATAAAATCCTGTGAAATGTTGGCGGTGTGCATTAGCTATTTCAACACCAGTAGGAGATGTTGTGGTAGTTAAGAATTTTTATCTGGAATGTGAATTAAATGTCCTATTTATTCTGTTTGTGGCCAATGAGGACATTGTCCGGTTTAAGTTGGGGGATGAGAGTTTTCACCGCATGTTTTCAGTCACGTAATTTTTTTCAAAATTTTAGTGTTAAGCCCAATTGCAACCCAATTTGATTTTGGTACTTGTTAGGAGTTGATGAGTGTCATCCAGTAGAGTATTGAGGTGATTTTATTATTCTAGTTAAACTTGAGAAATTGGGCACAAATGGAGAAAAATGCACATAAAGAAAATCTCATTGAACTTAGTCGATCAATTGTGCTTGGATAGAGTTTTTCTACATTCATTTTGTACATGCACATTCAGGATGATTCGGGATTTGGATTTTATATATACACTTTAGCTATCTTTGTGAAAATCGAGTGTCCATTGTTTTGAAGATCCTTCTTAGTCCAGAAAAAATAATGAGAGTCTAAATTGCTTGTTCTCCTGATTCGCACTGTGTCATGACTCGTACTTTCAAATTATGTTTCCGGAATTTAATTCGCCATTCTAATCGATTGATAAATTTTAGTAGGGAACCCTTGGCTTATATTGACAATTAGAATTAGGTGTTGGACTCCTTTTCGGTTCATCCATATGGTTAGTATTTGATTCGGAGTGTTTTGGGGAAGTTCTAAGAGAGTTTGGCATGAAAATATCATCACAGGAGGAGTTTGTATCGGTGCAAATTGGGTTTGCACCGGTGTAGGAGGTTTTTAAGAGTTTGCATCGATGCAAGGAAGGCTTGCATCGGTGCACAAACTCTCTGAAATGTTTGGAGCAGGTTTGCATCGGTGCAGAGGTGAGTTGCACCAGTGCAGGGGAGTTTGCATCAATCCAGGGGAAGCTTGCACCGGTGCAAATGTATTCTGTTGGGAATTTAAGCTAGTTTGCACTGGGGCAGAGATGTCTTGCACCAATGCACAGAGCCCAGAATTGGCTCATTAAGGGAAGTTGGGTCATTTTATCCTAGGGGGTATATATATGAGTATATACACGATTTTGGGTCATCCCCTTCATTATTTTGACCTAGCCTCTCTCTATCTCTACCTCCATTGAAGCCCTCTCTCCCTTCCGTCTAGAGGTTCTCCCTCTTCCCAAGCTCGAATAGAGTTGGTTCTTTGGAGAACATCAATCACCTCGCCGAGATCTTACCGTTGACGTGCATAGCTTCGTGGGTTGTGAAGACACCCTTATCCAGGGTTCTCTCCATCTTCTAGGCTTGAGGTAAATGTACTTCTATCTTGTGTTTGTGTGGTTGTGTTAGGCCACCTAAATGGTTTTCAAGATTAAAATCGAATGCTTTCTCAAAAACCCTTATTTTGAAATCATGAACAAGTCTTGAAATAAGGGTTCTTGGTGTGATTGAGGATGAGAGAGTATCAATTTTAGGTCCTAGGATTTGTATTCAAATTTTCATGAAATTTGGTGGAATTTGAGGGTTTTGTCCTAGGAGTTTAATTCATGGTTGGATAAGGTAATTAAATATTGTTTAGACCCTTGTGAGTGACCTTGAATGATTGAGTTGCAAAATGGGAGATTGATTAGGTGTCCTTGGTGGCTAGGAACCTTATGTGCCTTTGTGCACTCTAAGTGTTTGGTGAAATGCCGTAGTGAAAGGAATGATGTATTGATGTGTGAATTCGTCACACTTAGTTTTGGGAATTCGTCCCTACGATGTAAGTGACCTTAGATTGGGTTGGTCGGATGGATAAATATATGATATGTGTATTGATGTGTGAATTCGTCACACTTAGGTGGGAATTCATTCCTTTGAAGTGAACTCGTCACTAGTGTTGGGAAATTCATTCCTTTGAAGTGAACTCGTCACCAGTGTTGGGAAATTCATTCCCTCGGATTGAATTCGTCAATCTCATCAATTCACCTATATTAGACAACCAACCAAATTATGTGATTGTGGATGTGTGGGAAAATGAGATCAATTCGTGATCTCCAGACCAATTCATAGTCATTCGTGTACGAGGTTAGTTCTTGAATTCGTTAAGACAACTCGAATCAATTCGTGATTCCTTTGTGAGCTAGTCGATCCTTGAACTCATCGAGGTGACTATAAATCGATCCCCAGCTTAATGGTTTCAAATTGGTTTTCAAAACATAGTCCATGTTTGGGGTAGGCTGATCCTTACTTGTGAGACGGTTCGAGACTCATGCGACTCCTTTCAAAATATAGTCCACGTTTGGGGTAGGTCGGTCCTTATTTAGTGAGGCGGTTCAAGACTCATGTGACTTGTTTTCAAAGTTACGTTAAGCCAGAAATTGAACAAACTAATCAAGAAAGAATAAATCAATTCACCAATGTGTATCTATATCTATATATATAGAGAGACAATGGAAGAATAGAGGATGTTCAATGTGGTTTGGTGGATTGTGTGGGCATAAGCTAAGTCACAGAATTAGCTAGTGGATTCGATATAATGTTTGTTTTGTGTGCAATAGTTGGTAGTGGTATCGCTAGGAATGAGTCTTGTTCTCGAATATGCATTGCCTCGTGAGGTGTTGTAGTGGAGCCATATCATCATGGCATGTTCAAGATTGATATCCTTAGTCGTTGTGGCCTTTATTCTAATGTATGCTACCTAGTTATGTGGTTAAGGGGTATATGGTGAGTAGAGATTATCGGGTTGTATTTGTAGTGATTTGAACAAGATAGAATGGTTTGGGTATCTCTTAGTGGGCTTGTGTAGATGAGAGACTTGGGTAAGATTACATGTCTTGGTTGGGGATTTGGCTTGATTATGGTGTTGGAGAATGTGTGAGTAATGGCATACTTGGGATTGCATCGTAGGGATTCACACCACTTGTACATGTCACCATAATTGCATTTACACTTGATAGACGTATATTTGTTGGGTCTTTATGACTCAACCTTCGTTTTCAGTTTTATGCAGGTTTGCATGGTTTGGTAGCTTGTAGCTGGGAGTTGGCATTGGCTTGCTCCATCTGCATTTCTAGTGAGCATCATTCATTTGTATTTTATTCAACTATCATTGTAAAAGGCTCTTTTTCCTTTACTTGTAGTTTGAGTTCCACTTCTATTGTAAATGTTTGTAAGTATTTAATTCTCAAAGCAAGTATCCTTAAAGGATTTGTAAAGATGTATGTTTGATCATTCACGACCCCCTGTAGTGATGTTTGGTTCATATGGTTTTATAAATTGTCTTTCTTTTATTTCTTTCAAAAAAATAATGGTTTGAAAATCCGGGGCGTGACAACTTGGTATCAGAGCTTTCATTCGAAAACCTTGGAACCTTGGAGAGATTCTTAGTCTCAATGGGTTCTTCATGTGCTTTTCATGGAGTCTATTGTTTGTGTTCGCATGCATTGAGAGTTGCATGACATTAGTATGTCCTTGTATGAGGCATAGGAGTTTGGTGTTAGGTTTGGGCTGAGTCTAGCTATCTATGATTTTTGCGGAGGTCGTGTCTATGGATATATATGTATGTTGGATATGTGGTTTGTATTTCCTAACATAGGGGATGGATTTGGCTCATAGGTTGTATATAGAGATTTATGAACATGGTGGTATTGTGGTTTGTGTATTGAATGTGTTATTTATGTGTTTGCTAGAACTGATCATCGCTAGTTGATTTGGTTGCCGGTATGGTTGCTCGTCAGATAGGTCGTAGGACTTGTCAAGTGCAACAAAAAATTCTGATGGAGGATGTCCGTGAAGAGGAAAACATTGAAGTGGGTCGAGAAGGAGTAGTGGATCCTAGAACATTTGTGAGACAACTTGCTGAGGCCATGGTTGAGGCCACCAGAGCAATTCAAGCCCCCAGGGCTAGGGGTGTTAGCCATGTGATGGAGGCCCTATGAGAGTTCTGTGCTATGAACCCTCCTAGTTTCAATGGAGAGGGTGAGCCTATTGAGTCCAATAATTGAATTTCTGGGATTTGTAAGGCATTGGACACCCTTCACATCAGTAAGGATAAGATGCGAGTGTCTTTTGCATCCTATCAGTTGATAGGTGAAGTAGGAGAGTGGTGGAGTTCGATAGTTGAAGCCAAGAAAGATGCGCGAAGGATGACTAGAGTTGCAGATCCGGGAGAAGTTGATGAGAATGTGGGTACTATGTCATGGGAGCAGTTCATTTCCACCTTTGAGGATCATTACTTCCCAGAATCTTTTCGCAAGCAGTTAAGGATGCAGTTTGAGTTGTTGCAGTAGGACGACATGA
>NMUG010007754.1:0-11934 GCA_002855965.1 Monotropa hypopitys | reverse complement strand
GGAAAAGAAAATAAGAAGGCTAAGTGTGTAAAGGAAATTATAAGAATGTGATATTTAATTAAAAATATCTTTTAATAAGAGCATATATGTATATATATTAAGTGAGGGATGTCTCACAAGGGTAAATACCCTTTTAAGTGAAGGATATTTTAGTAAAAGGAGGGAGAGACCTGATTAAGGGAGTATAAGAGAGAGTTTTCTCTCACTAGGGTTCATAATGTTACATTGGAGGCTACTAAAAGTCTTAGAGAGGTGATTAGAGAGAGAGGGCTAAAGAACTTGCTCAAATTAAGCTTGGATCAAGGAATTTTAAGACAAGTCATTCACAAGACTTGTTCATAACATCAAGGAGGTAAGAGATTAAGCCCAGATTAGTGGTTTTTCACTAATCTCGATTAGGGCTGTTTTAGTAGATCCCTTTTGAAAAACTATGGATTTAAGTGTTTAAACTTTGTTTTTAAAGTTCAATCTCAAGTATGATTTGAGGGTAACTTATTACTACATCTTAGTATGACTATTTTTATGATTGGAGTCTCAAAAGATTGAATGTAATCGAGTTTAATTAAGAAAACTCGAAGTGAGATTAAGCAGATTTTCGATCTGCTGTAATCTGCACTGACCGGTATGCGCACCGGTATACCGGGTGGCATGCCGGTCTCGTACCGGCCTTAAGGATTTTGCCCAGTAACCCTTAATTGTTGTCAAAAATGAAAAATATATATAACCGGCATGCCAGCCGGCATGCCGGGCGGTACACCGGTTATGGTACCAGTTATCGTACCTGTTTTTGATGAAATTGGACAGTAAGGTTGGTCGTGACACAAAAACGAAAATTTGTACTAACCGGCATGCCGAGCGGTATACCGGCTTGGAACCGGTTTGCCTACCGGTTTTGGAAAATTTGAGAAAAAGGTGTTTTGAGAAATTATCATTTTTATAATGACCTTAAACATATTTTAAGAATGTTTCAGAAGTGGCAGAGGTTAAATAAATCAGTGGGTAATATTTAATAAATTATCAAAAATTAATTATTAAGGGGAAATTCTTATATTCTCTTAATTTTATAACAGGAGACCAGCCCGAGTCTTCTAAGACGGTTCAGTGATTTTGTTGTGGTGCTACGCTTGCATATTCTAGGTGAGTGTGTAGATTACTTACTTTTATAGAATTGTATATTTAAATGATTACATGCTAGATGTGGTTTTCTTGATTGTTGAGCCTGTTTGACGGTGATGCTTACGTGTTCTACTTATTGTTCATTTTGGGACTTAGTATAACATGTTTACTTGTTCATATGATGGCTGAATTTCATGGTTAAATATCATGATGATAGTTGGTTCAAATTGTAGATGATCGCATGCTTAAAATTACGTTTTTACACTCTTGGAATAGTATGTCCAATGTTATGATGGCATGTTGGTTGGTGACTTTAGTCGATGGCAGCGGGATGTCCTTCATAGTCTTAATGATGATTGATGATGGTTGGCTAGTGGAGCGGAATGTCCTTTATAGCCTTGTTTGATGATGATGATGATGATGATGGAAGCTTCCAAAAGTATTAAGAAGACACATATCATGCATCCATATGTCTTGGTGCATTTATTTTCTGTTGAGAACTACTTGAGGGGAGAGGCACAACCCCTTCGTTTACTTTGTTGTTTGAACTACATGTGGGGAGAGGCACAACCCCTTCGTTTCTCTTTCATTGTTGTAACATGTTGATCTCTTTTCTATATGGTTTGTGAATCTGACACTCCTGAATATTGTCGTCTGCTTGTGTTGTGGCATTTTATCCAGGTAAGGAGACTTAGCGGTTCATTGCCAGTTATTCAGACTCTTTCCAGCAAAAGTCTTTTCTCAGTAGCAGATCTTAGCACTTCTTTTCCTCTACCAGTTGTAGGGTGAGGATTGAGAGACTTTTGATATTCAGACTATTAGTTTTCTTTTGCAGTAGACTTGTGTTTTTGGGATCTTGTTCTGGGTCATTTCTTTTACGTTAGACTGTCACACTTGGTACTTTTCATGGTTGGAGTTTTATATCACTATCTTTTATTCCGCTGCATAATTTTTAGTAAAAAGAAAGAAAAAAATTTATGGTGTTTTGAAAAATAAGAACAATTAGCCCTTTGTGAGTATTTTAATGTGTAACGATTCGTAGCCAGATTTCCATATTTTCTATTAATCCGGGATGGGTCGTTACACCAGAGGTGGTGGTTGGGATCATTAATTGCTGATTGGACCCTTTCTTAACCTGGACGAACGACTCAAGGTGTTGTCCCATCTGGGTCAGGTCTGAGCATCTAATCTGACAGCCTGCAACCTGCGACGTGTTGTCCCATCAAGTCAGGCGGCGGGTCAGTCCGGACGAGACGTGTCCCTGACATGCGGCAGAGCTTCCGTGCAGCCGGTTTGCAGCGCGGGTGCGACCTGGGCTGGTCCGGATGGGATGATCTGGATAGGATGTTCGGACAGCCTTGGGTCGGGCTTCTCCTTGGGCTTTTTAACTCTTCTCTTCTCATATTTTAGGGCCTTATCTCCTTTTTGGTACACCTTAATCTCAATGTTAATTCTATATAGCCTTAAATAATTTTAAGAAATTCCCAAAAATATAATAAACTTTATTTAACCTATTTATTCGGGTCGGGGCCTCACATCCTCCCCACCTTAAAAAGTTTGGTCTCTCAAACCTAAATAATTGCATAAAAGATGTAAGGATAAGATTATACCTTAGTCAAATAGCTGTGGATATTTTAGGCGCATATCACTCTCTTTCTCCCAAGTGGCTTCGCTTCCTGACTGGTTCTCCCACCAGACCTTGACGAGTGAAATTACTTTGTTTCTGAGTTGCTTCTCTTGTCGATCCATGATTCGAACGGGTTTCTCTTCGTATGCCAAATTCTTCTCAATCTCGACGGGCGGTTGAACTAGAATATGTGCGGGGTCAGATATATACTTCCGAAGCATAGATATATGAAATACGTCATGAACATTGGCCAACTCTAGAGTGAGTGCTAATCGGTAGGTGACTGGTCCGATCCTCTCAAGGATCTCGAAAGGTCCGATGTAGCGGGGGTTGAGCTTTCCTCTCTTTCCAAATCTGATGACGCCCTTCATAGTTGATACCTTCAAGAATACTTTGTCTCCCTCCTGGAACTCCACTTCCCTTTGTCGTGCATCGACGTAGCTCTTCTGTCGGTCCTGGGCTATCTTTTGCTTGTCCTGAATGAACTTGATCTTCTCGGTGGTTTCTTGCACAATTTCTGGTCCCGTGGGTGCTTCTTCTCCAACTTCTGTCCAACATGCTGGTGATCTACACTTCCTGCCGTAAAATGCTTCGAATGGTGACATATGGATGCTGGCTTGGTAGCTGTTGTTGTAGGCGAGTTCTGCCAATGGTAGGTGCTCTTCCCAGCTTCCCTAGAATTCCAAAGTGTATGCTCAAAAAAGGTCTTCTAATGTTTGAATCGTCCTTTCTGATTGGCCATCGGTTTAGGGATGAAAGGCGGTGCTGAAGTTCAATGCTGTTCCCATTGCTTTCTAAAGAGACTTCCAGAATCTAGACACAAAATGAGGGTCTCTATCGGATGTGATTGAAATAGGCATACCGTGCAATCGGATGATCTCTCAGAGGTAGGTTGCTGCCATTTGATCCATCGAATACGTGTTCTTGATCGGAATAAAGTGAGCTGACTTGGTTAAGCGATCGACTATTACCCATATTGCGTTGTTGCCTTTGACGGTTCGAGGGAATCCTACGACGTAGTCCATTGTGATATCTTCCCATTTCCATTTAGAGATCGGTAGAGGTTGAAGTAGTCCTGCTGGTTTCTGACGTACTGCTTTGACTTGCTGACATTCGAGGCATCGGTCGATCTTTGATCTTCCGGGGTGAATCGAAAATTTTGACTTGTGCCCTTCATTCATGATCTTACATTTGAGTTCTTCTAGGTTGGGCACGCATATACGGTTCTGAAACTTGAGTAGGCCTTCTTGTATGGTGAACTCGCTTCCTGGTTGATCTTTGGTGCTTTCATGGATTTTCTGCAACTTTGGATCGTTTGCTTGGAGGGTCTTGATTTCTTCGATGATGGAGGGTTCTGCAATAATCATTGTAAGATGTGCTGAGTAGGGGTGGTCTTCCTTCCTGCTGAGGGCGTCAGCTACAATGTTGGCTTTCCCTGGGTGGTACTGAATGTTGAGGTCGAAATCCTTCATAAGCTCTAGCCATCTTCGTTGCCTAAGGTTCAGCTCCTTCTGAGTGAAAACATACTTCAAGCTTTTATGGTCGATGAAGACGTCGCATGTAACTCCATAGAGATAGTGGCGCTATATCTTGAGTGCAAAAATTACTGCTGCAAGCTCCAAGTCGTGCATTGGGTAGTTCTTTTCATGAGGCTTCAGCTGTCGTGAGGCGTAAGCAATTACCTTTCCTTGCTGCATGAGGACGCATCCTAGTCCTTTGTGTGACGCATCGCTGTAGACAGCAAATCCGTCTTCTCCGCTGGGTAGTGCAAGCACGGGTACAATGGTGAGTCTTTTCTTCAATTCTTGGAAGCATCATTCTCTTTCCTCTGTCCATGCGAATGGTTCTTTCTTGCAGGTAAGCTGAGTCATTGGTGTGGCGATCTTCGAGAAATCCTGGATGAATCAGCGGTTGTAACCAGCGAGTCCTAAGAAACTTCGAACTTCGGTGACTGATGTTGGTGCAGGCCAGTTTGAGATTGCTTCTATCTTCTGCGGGTCCACTGAGATGCCTTCTTTGTTGATAATGTGACCAAGGAAGTGAACACTCTTCAACCAAAATTCGCACTTGCTAAACTTTGCATATAATTACTTCTCCTTCAGGGTTTGTAGAATGATAGATAGGTGCTCCACATGTTGCTCTTTGTCTTTTGAGTAGATAAGGATGTCGTCGATGAATACGATCACGAAATCGTCGAGGAACTTGGCGAAAATACGATTCATCAGATTCATGAAAGCTGCTGGGGCGTTGGTTACTCCAAAGGGCATGACTAGAAATTCGTAATGGCCATAACGAGTGTGGAAGGTAGTTTTCTCAACATCTTCTGGCTTGACTTTAAGCTGGTGATAACCTGAACGCAAATTGATCTTTGAAAATACTTGGGCTCCTTGTAGCTGGTCGAATAAGTCGTCGATACGGGGCAGAGGATATTTGTTCTTGATGGTGACTTTGTTCAGTTCCCGATAATCGATGCATAAACGCATAGTTCCATCCTTATTTTTGACAAATAGCACTGGCGCTCCCCAAGGCGATGAGCTGGGTCGGATGAAATTCTTCTCGATCAGTTCTTGCAGTTGAGTTTTTAATTCTTTCAGTTCCGCTAATGCCATGCGGTAGGGGGTTTTGGAAATCGATTGCGTTGCTGGTATAAGGTCGATGGAGAATTCCATCTCTCGATCAACGGGCATTCTTGACAATTCCTCTGGAAATACTTTAAGACAGTCACGTACTACTGAGATGTCTTCCTTTGAGGCGCTCTTCAATTTAGTCGAGGTGATGCTACAGAGGTACCCTTGGCATCCCTTCTACAGAAGATGACGGGCTTTGGCGACGGATACGAAACATGGAGGCGAAACAACTCCTTCTCCCTTGAGTTCAGACTCCCCACCTTTTAATTCAACAAAGGTGATAGACTTTCTAGCGCAGTCGATCTTGGCGTTGGACTTGGACAGCCAGTCCATTCCAATGATAACGTCGAAGTGTGCCATGGCTAGCGGGATAAGGTCTATAGATGATAAGGCTGCATTCATGGAAGACTCGCAATTTCTAAGGATCGTAGAGTATAAGATGCCTCTACTCATAGGTTGGGCTACGCATAGATCGTACCCTAAGGGTTCAGGTTCCAGGGGAATTTTCGTTGAGTGCGAAAGTGAAATGAAAGAATGCGTGGATCCTGAGTTAAAATAGTGCATAAGTGGGAATATTGCAGATAAAGATTCTACCTGCTACGACTCCTTTTTCGTTGCGAGGATCTCCGGGGACGAGTGCAAAGGCTCTCCCTTGACGTTGATTGTTGTTGCGGTTCCCTTGATTGTTGGCATTATTCCTCGGGGCTCCGATGGGTATAGTGTTGGCTCCGGTCAGCTTCGGGCAATCTCTCTTGAAATGTCCTCTTTGACCGCATCCAAAGCAAGAATTTGCTTGGCATTCTCCAAAATGTGGCTTCCCGCAAGACGGACATAGCGGTACCAGCTTCCTTTCTTCATTCCTTCTTTCTTGGTTCCTTCCGAAATTTGGCTTCTTGATAGGGTTGATTCTTCTTTGATTTTGATTCTGATTCTGCCTCTTTCTCTCCTAGTAGCGTCGGCTGTCATCTATGTCTTGTTCTACCAGTATTGCTCTGTCCAGCACATCAGCGTAAGATGGCAGAAGGAGGGGACGAACGACTCTACGAATCTCGGGTCTCAGCCCATCTTCAAATCTCCGGGCTTTCATTTCATCGGTGGTAGTCAGATACGGGGCGTATTCGGCGAGGTTGGTAAACTCCGCTTCATATTCGGCTACAGTGGTGGCTCCTCACTGCTTCAAATTCTCAAACTCCATATGCTTAGTATTCAACATGGCGCGAGGTGCGAACGTTTCTTTAAAAATCTCTAGGAATCTTCCCCAATTCATAACAGGCTCCGATGCGCTTTTTAGGTTCCACCAACGATTGGCTTCTCCCACTAGAAGATACGATCCAGTGTCGACTTTCTGTCGCTCCGAACATTGAAGGATTCGAAAGTTCTTCTCCATCTCCGAGATCCATTCATTAGCTTGAACGAGATCTATTCCTCCTTTGAACGTTGGGGGTTTCAGTTTTAAGAATTCTTTGACCACGATCATGTTTGCGATTGGCCGGGCAGGATGGATGACTTCTTTTTATAAGTTGGCCGGTGGTGGCTCGACTACTGGTTCCTGATTTTGCATTTGATTGATGACTTCCTGTTGGGCTTGGACTGTTCTAGCCATCATTCTCATCATCTAGCACAGTTCATCGATCTCGTCACAATCCTGACCGTTTCTATTAGCTCTTGTGTTTACCATTCTGTGCGCGAAGGAATTTTATAGTTAGAAATTAAGGAAAAAGACTGATTAATTCATAATGGTTGAAAACATAACATAAGCAGATAAGCTGAAGTTTTAAGTGTGTCCGGAGCACACTACAAAATACGGCGGAAATTCTAAGATAATATGGTACTATTCGTCATCGCTAGGCCACTCATAAGGCGGGTAAACCCATTCCTCTCGATTTATGTCGATGCCCTCCTCGGCTTCTTCTTCATTTTCTCTTGGGTCCTCCTCGGGGTCGTATTCAAGATTGTTTTCGAAATCGAGGTCCCAACCTTCGTTGTGCCACTCCATAGGCTCCTCTTCTTCCTCGACTACTTCTTCTTCTTCAGGCGGGGCTTCATTGTTATTACCGTTAAAAATGCGATTCCTCGATCTGTTCATAAGATACTCGAACTCCCAATTCTGGATAGACCTTCTAGCCACCACACAGGAGCGCTCTAATAGTCGTAAGTGGTACTTAATCATAGCTCGTACTTCTATCTCTGCGTTATCCTCGAATCTCACCGCTACTTGGGATATGAGGTCCGAAGTGATCGTTGTTGAATCAGCGTGTGCCCGTTCTTGGACGTCTTCACTCACTATAAAGAGTTCTTCGTCTTCTTCTGGTATTGCTGGGAGTGGTACTAACTCGTGTTCATCCTCAGAATCGCTGTTGGAGAAGTCACTGGTAGCATAATCGCTGCCGCTGCTAGACATAGCTAAGACGTGTACAAAAAAATATGGGTAAGTGTATCTCCAAGTATTAACAGATATTTCTAATGTAGTGAGTGCCTTGATCCTATCCCTGGGTTTGTTCGAAATCCGAAAACTCTTGCTCTGATACCACTGTTGTCATGACCCGATCCTAAAAGGGTCCGTGACCGGCCAACGAGCAAGCTCGCAAAGGCCTACTAATAATGAGTTTAGGGATTTCACAACAATATGATAGCGGAAGCGCTGAACAAAACCCAATGTGATAGATTTTATTAATGATCTTACAATAATACAACAAAAGGAGGCTCATAAACTGCCTCTACAATAGAATGGATAACGATACATCAAAAGCATAGTAAATTATGGAGCTCCAAGCTAATCCTCATCAGTACCTGAAAAGAGTTTTAGAAAACGCATAAGCTAAAAACTAGAGTGAATCACAATATATTAAGGCTACAGGTTTCCATGGATAACAATATGTTATCAAAAACCATCTTTCCTTCCTTTTGAATATAATATGTGGGGGCTTATTAGCCCAAAACCTGTATCTTTGTGTGGTTTGCCAAGTCAAGCCTATGGCCTTCTCAATGTATTTCGGCACATAGCTTACTTTTGTTTTGCATGTTCATTTCCATTTTCATTTAGATATTCTGATATGATATTATCATGCTGCTATTCACGGTACCAGTAATCCCTGGGGAGCTACCCCAGATAGCATAAATACAGAGACGTGATATCACTGTGATCAATCTGGCTATTGATCCCTTATTTCCCCCTCCTCGTCGGTTTCTGACTCCGCCCCCGGCGGCGAGCTACCGTGTCACCGTTCATGTCGTTCAATCATAAAACATCTTTCCTATTTTGCCAATCCATGGTAATAAAAAAAGAGTACATGCTATTTTCCTTTTTGTGAAGAGACAATATAGTAGAGTGAATGCTCAATAGCATAAATAATACTTTTTGCAAATGATTAGCATGTTTAAAAGTTGTATGAGTAAACAAGGCATATAGTGATTCACCTTTAATCTTGAAATGATTCTTTCCTGACTTCTATTTACTTCAAATCTGTAAAAAATGAATTTAAACGTTATTTCTAAGCTTTATTGCAAACTACTACTATTTGACATAGTTCTGCCGAGCTTCACTTGTGAAGACAAAAAAGATTGAAACTGTAGTCGTGTGTTAGAAGGTCGTTTCCAACCTCATGGGTTTGATGAAGAACCCGACATTATGTATCAAATCTGAAAGGAAATATCGTACAAGGATTCGATAAAAACTTACCCAAAATCAAATTTGGAGAGGAAAACTGGAGAGAGCACCGAGTAGAGAGAGAAAGTGTTGATGAAAATGAGGGGAAAATTTCGCAAAAGCATTATATATGGCTTGGCGTTGAGCAGCGCCATGGCACTAACGACGCGCGTGTTAGCGCTGAGTGGCGCCGTGGCGCTTTCAACTCGCGAGGCTCGGTTTTTGCAACGATTTTATGCAAAATGTCACTATATCATCTTAATAGCCAAATAAATCTAAGATCTAACCTAAATACTTAACTAAAAGACACAAAAACGAATATAACTCAACTTTAGACTCTTTAGGATCAGTGTGAGCAAGCTGAACAAGCAACTTGTCAGTGACTACGTCCATCAAAGAAATTAGAAGAGAAATATCACACTACTTAAGACACAAAAATAAAATTGAAAAAATGGCTATCAATGAAAAATTAAGCATTGGGCTCGATATAGATCAAGCCAATGGACTTTCTGAGATCTTCGAAGCGAAGTGCATCCAGGGATTTTGTCAAAATATTAGCCTTTTGATCAAGTATCAGAATAAATTCAAGACCAATTATGCCATCTTCAACTAAATCACGAATGAAATGATGACGAATATCAATATGTTTGGTTCGAGAGTGTTGAACTGGATTTTTAGAAATATTGATGGCACTGGTATTGTCACAGAACATTGTCATTATACTTTGTGATAGGCCATAATCAGCAAGCATTTGTCGCATCCATAATAATTGAGTGCAACAACTACCTGCAGCAATGTACTCGGTCTCGGCAGTGGATAATGACACACGGTTCTGCTTCTTGTTATGCCACGACACAAGACAGTTTCCTAAATAAAAACACCCCCCTGAAGTACTCTTTCTATCATCAACGCACCCAGCCCAATCGGCATCTGAGAAAGCAACTAAGTCAACTAATGTACCACGAGGATAGAACAATCCTAAAGAGACAATCCCTTTAACATATCGGATAATTCGTTTGACTGCTGAGACGTGTGATTCTTTAGGATCCGATTGATATCTCGTACATACTCCAATACTGTATGCGATATCAGGACGACTCGAAGTGAGATAGAGAAGACTACCTATCATACTGCAGTAATAGGTAGGATCGACACTAACTCCTTCCAAATCACGAGATAACTTGATTATAGTAGCCATTGGAGTACGCGTAGCCTTGGCATCATTTAACCCAAACTTTTTAACCAACTCACGAGCATATGTGGATTGAGAAAGAAAAATCCCGTCATCTTCTTGCCTTACTTGAAAACCTAAAAAGTAAGTCAATTCTCCCATAAGGCTCATTTGAAATTCATGAGCCATTTGAACACCAAACTGCCGGGAATGTGACTCACGAATAGACCCGAACACAATGTCATCCACATAAATTTGTGCTATTAAAATATCATTCTCAATTTTTCTTAGAAATAGAGTTCGGTCTACTCCCTCTCGAACAAAGCCGGTATTCAAAAGATGGTCATTTAAACGATCACTGGAGCGAAAGTCTCATTGTAGTCTATCCCTTCGATTTGTGTATATCCTTGAGCAACAAGACGAGCTTTATTTCTGACAACAATCCCATCGGCATCCTTTTTATTTTTAAAAATCCATTTTGTGCCGATAACATTGATGTAAGATGAACGTGGGACAAGATACCACACGTCATTTCGTGTAAATTACTACAACTCATCTTGCATGGCTTCTATCCAGTACTCATCGGATAAAGCTTCTTCCACCTTTTTAGGCTCAAAGGAGGAAGCGTAGCACACAAAATTAATTTCATTTTGTCGTTTACTACGAGTTCGAACACCTTCATTAATGCCACCAATCACTTGATCTGAAGGATGGTATAGCTTCATTCTAGAAAAAGGTTCTCTAGTGGCATGATTCAATTCATGATTTCTCAATTCGGGGTCTACATCAGATTCGCTATTACATGATTCAACTTCCAAAGTTTCCTCACGGTCAAGAGAATCTCCCCTAAAATAGTGACGGGGACTTCATTCAACGGAGTTGTCGTAGACTCCCCCTTAACATAATCTCTACTAGAAGAGCTATCCTCAAAGATATCCCAATTGTCAACATCTTCAATATTTTCTGGCACAGACTCATCAAGAGTGGAATCATCCACCACTACATTTGCAGACTCAACCAAGGTAGTAGTCCTAAGGTTGTAAACTCTATATGCCCTACTAGTAGTGGAATATCTAAAAAAAATACCTTCATCGCTCTTGCTATCAAATTTACCGAGAGATTCACCATCTCTCAAAATATAACACTTGCAACCAAAATTTTTGAAGTATTTAACTGTAGGCCGTTTCCCGTTCCAAATCTCATAGGGAGACATGGTGGTTCCAGGCCTAACATACACACGATTGCTAGTGTAGCAAGCAGTGTTGATAGCCTCTGCTCATAAATTTATGAGAACATTTTTTGAGTGAAGCAATACCCTTGCCATCTCTTTAAGGGTTCTATTTTTCCTTTCAACAACCCCATTTTGCTGGAGAGTGCGAGGAGTAGAAAATTCATGTTTTATACCCTTTTTATCACATAAACGCTCAACATTAGAATTTTTAAATTCTTTTCCTCTATCACTTCGAACTCGAGTAATACACAATCCTTTTTTATTTTGTATACGAAGACAGATAGACTTGAAACAGGCATAAGCATCTGACTTTTCTCTCAAATAGCCAATCCAAGTATATCGTGAAAAATCATCAACTATCACCAAAATATAACGTTTTCCCCCTAAGCTCTCTGTACGAGAAGGACCCATTAGATCAATATGCAAAAGTTCCAGACATTTGGTTGTAGCTACGATATTGGTCTTTTTATGAAGGCTTTTCGTTTGTTTTCCTTTTATGCATCCCCCACATACAAG
>NMUG010007753.1:0-11936 GCA_002855965.1 Monotropa hypopitys | reverse complement strand
CTATTAATGAAAACTAACTAAGAAGAGATAGATTGGCACTCTAAAACTACAAAATTAGATGCCAATCAACCTACCCCCCAACTTGAATGATGAATTGTCCCTAATGCATAAGCAAAAAGAACAAATGAAAGAATAAGAACTTTTGGACTCAACATCATTTCGTTAACAACATACCTTGGGTAGCTTCAACATTTCCTGCAACTTTTCAAAGCAAATCTAAAAAAAAAACTAATTAGAACAAAATGAGAAATGAGACAATGAAAGTAAAAATAAAATGCAAAAAGAATGAAAACAAGTGTAAGAACAAGAAGAGGCTTCATGTGAATGTTTTGCAACTAAGAGTCCGGTTCAACATAAACCGGATCATGGAGCTCTTCTACAACTTTTTCCGTTGAGAATCATTCAAGAAAATGTTTTAAGCGTTGACCATTCACCTTATTGAGGTATCCCGAGGATAGGTTCTCAATCTCAACGGCTCCATGATTATAAACTTTTTTGACCGTGTAGGGACCGGACCATCTTGTTCTAAGCTTACACGGAAATAGGTAAAGCCTAGAATTGTAGAGTAGGACTTGTTGTCCCGGTTCAAACTTTTTTCTTAAAATGTTCCGGTCATGAAAAATTTTCACTTTCTCTTTATAAATTCTGGAGTTTTCATAAGCATCATGCCTCATTTCCTCCAATTCATTCAAATCAAGCTTCCGGCTAGAACCCGCGGCGGGGAAATTAAAGTTCAAAATTTTCAAGGCCCAATATGCCCGGTGTTCCATTTCAACCGGAAGATGGCATACCTTGCCATAAACTAGCCTATAGGGAGACATTCCTAAAATGGTCTTGTAGGCCGTTCGATAGGCCCAAAGAGCATCCGTTAGATGGTTCGACCAATCCTTTCGGTTGGGATTCACCGTCTTCTCAAGTATTGGCCAATTCGGTTTGGCCATTTGTTTGCGGATGGTATCCGGTAGACACTTTATGAGTTATACCATATTTGGCCATTAGGACGCCAAATGGTCGGTTGCAAAAATGAGTGCCTTGGTCATTTATTATGGCTCGAGGCATCCCAAACCGAGAAAGAATGTGCTCTTTCATGAATTTGAGCACAACTTTGTGATCGTTGGTTCTTGTTGGGATGGCCTCAACCCATTTGGATACGTAATCACCCGCAATAAATAATCAAATGAAGATGGGAAAGGGCCCATAAAATCGATGCCTCAACAATCAAATATCTCTATGATAAGAATGGGGTTCAAGGGCATCATATTTCGGCAGGTTATACCCCCCAAATTTTGGCACCTTTCGCATCGTTTGCAATACTCAAAACAGTCTTTAAATACCGAGGGCCAATACAAACCACTTTGTAAAATTTTCTCAGCCGTTTTTTTAGAAGAAAAGTGGCCTCCACAAGCCCCCTCATGACAAAAAGAAATAATGGCCGACATTTCTTCGTTTGGCACACATCGCCTCATCATTTGGTCGGGACAATATTTGAACAAATAAGGATTGTCATAGAAAAAATGCTTCACCTCACTCAAAAATCTTTGTTTTTCATGAGTGGTCCAATGGCTGGGTATTTGTCCGGTAACCAAATAATTAACAATGTCCGCGTACCATGGACAAGTACCTAAGCCATACAAGTATTCATCCGGAAACATATCTCCAATGGGTGTGGTGTCCGACGAATCATGAAATGTCAATCTAGAAAGATGGTCGGCAACCACATTCTCTACTCCTTTTTTGTCTTTATTTGTTATGTCAAATTCTTGGAGCAAGAGAATCTACCTAATGAGTCTTGGTTTGGCATCTTATTTTGTGAGTAGATATTTTAATGCCGTATGATCGGTGTAAATCACAATAGGTGACCCAATGAGATATAACCTAAATTTGTCTAGGGCAAAGACTATTGCTAGCAACTCTTTCTCAGTAGTGTAGTTTAATTAAGCACCATTTCGAGTTTTGCTAGCATAGTAGATAACACATGGATTCTTGTCAATTCTTTGCCCTAGAACCGCCCCTATAGTAAAATCACTAGCGTCACACATCAATTCAAAAGGAAGTTTCCAATCGGGGGACTTCATTATTGGAGGAGTTGTTAGCATCTCTTTCAATGTAGAGAATGCTTGTTCACATGAGGTAGTCCACTCGAAAGAAACATCCTTTGTAAAAGATTGCACAAAGGGCGCGAAATCGCACTAAAGCCCTTAATGAATATCCTATAAAAGCCCGCGTGACCCAAAAATGATCTTACTTCCTTAATGCATGTGGGGGTTGAGAGATTTGAAATAAGCCCGATTTTGGCTTGGTCCACTTCAATACTCTTGGCCGACACAATGTGGCCCAAGACAATCCCCGAAGTGACCATAAAGTGGCACTTCTCCCAATTCAAAACCAGATTTTTTTCTTCACAACGAATCAAGACTTGTTCAAGGTGACTTAGACAATTGTCGAAAGTATTTCTAAAGAGAGAAAAGTCATCCATGAACACTTCTACAATTTTTTCAATCATGTCACTGAAAATTTCCAACATACATCTTTGAAATGTTCGTGGAGCATTACAAAGTCCAAATGGCATCCGCCGGTAGGCGTATGTACCAAAAGGACATGTGAATGTCATTTTTTATTGGTCTTCGGGGGAAATTTCAATTTGATTATATCCTGAATACCCGTCAAGAAAACAATAGTAGGTAGGACTGTCCAGCGGACGGATAAAACCGCTAGAACTGACCAAACCGACCAAACCGAACCATCCGCAAACCAATCCGTAGCATTAAACGGACGGTTGCGGATTGACAAAGTAAAATTATGGCGGTTCGGTCCGGATCCGGTTCGGTTGCGGATTAAACCGAACCGACCGTTCCTTTTATTACAAAAACAAAAAGTAAAAACCTTACCTACTATATACAGAATTCGCGTCTGTCCCACCCTTACTCTCTGAAACTCATCTTCCAAAGTTCACTCCAGCCGAAATCATCGCCTCTCGTCCCTCTCTCTCTCTCTCCGGCGCCTACCATCGCCTCTCGTCCCTCTCGCTCTCCGGCACCGAACACAGCCTACCATTGCCTCTCGTCCCTCTCGCTCTCCGGCACCGACCACAGCCTACCATCGCAACTGTAAGCCGCACTCACAGTCAGAACTTGTAGAAAAACGTTTTGATCTAGTCCCTCCCGTATTTTTTGATCTCGTCACTCTTGTAAATGTTTTGATTTACAGACCATCGTATTGATCTATAAGCCACTCCCGTATTTTTTGATCTAGTCCCAACATTTTAATTCTTTGTTTTTTCACTCTTGTAAACGTTTTGATTTAGTCGCAACATTGATTCCTTAATGATATACTGGTCTGGGATATGGTCTAGTCACTCAACGTTTTTTCCAGTCAAGTGAACTGCTTTGTGTGTTTGTGTTAACTTAATTATGTTGCAGCTTTTAATTGACAGCTTCTGGCATTATGTTGTAGATTTTAGCTTAATTATGCATTTGTGTGTTTGGTACAATGCATAATGTGGGAACTGCTTTGTGTGTGAACTGCTTTATGCATTTTTAGCTTAATGTTGCTTCTGGTACAATGTGTGGGTAAATGCCTGTCCGTAGGGGGCTGCCCTTTGGACTACTGCTTCCTACAACTTCTCCATGATGTGGGAATGCTTTTATTTTCATTTTTTTTCCAATGGACACTTGAGAGTAGGTTGTCAAATTCAGAGATTATATCTTTACTTTACTGTTTTTTTTTTGTTTTCTAGCATGTTTTGTATTTTTTTGCCTATTCTAGACAGTTTCTTGCAATGTATTATTTTGTTTTGTATTACGGTGTTTAGGTATTATGTAAGATGGTTGTGCGAATATGAAATCCGCCAAAACCGACCAAACCAAACCGCTTAAACCGTAACCAAACCGATCCGTCCAAATAACACTAATGGACGGTTAACGGATGGAATAAATGGCAATCCGCCACGAACGGATCGGATTGGAAACCGATCCAATCCGCCCAAAACCGATCCGCGGGCAGCCCTAATAGTAGGCATGTCCCGCTACCCTTTCAAGCATTTGATCAATAAAAGGTAGGGGAAAGTGGTCCTTCCTTGTGCAAGTATTGAGCTTACGGTAATCTATGCAAACTCTCCACCCGGTGACTACACGGGTAGGAATGAGTTCATTTTTTTTCATTTTTTACTACCGTAAGTCCAGATTGTTTCGGTAGCACTTGTACGGGACTCACCCACTTGCTATCCGCAATGGGGTATATGATGCCAATGTCTAGCAATTTCAGCATTTCATTCCTCACGACATATTTCATGATTGGATTCAACCTTCTTTGTGATTGTCGTGAGGGTTTGGCACCATCTTCAAGATAGATACGGTGGGTGTACAATGTTGGGTTAATTCTATGAATATCGGCAATAGTCCAACCCAATACATTCTTGTGATTCCTCAACACTTCAATCAATTTTTTCTATTGAGCAAGCTCAAGTGTTGAGGAAATCACAACGGGGAAAATCTCATCCTCTCCTAGGAACACATACTTTAAAGTAGGGGGTAATGGTTTGAGTTCAATTTTCGGTGCCCCTCTTTGAGATGGTTCACTAGGTTCCCTTGTCTCTCCTAGGTTCTCAAAGGTATTTTCCTCCCAACTTCACCTACAACCTTCATTTTTTCAAAAAACTCAAATATTTCCAACTCTTCGGGAGAAGAAACGTGTTCCTCTACTCCCGCATTCAACAACAAAGATTCCAATGGGTCTTTTGTGAAATTAATTTCACAATAGCCCATTGTCTCAATGATGTTCACCTCATGCACTTCCTCATCATCGCCCGGTTGCCTACAAACATTGAACACGTTCAACTCCACCATCATATTTCCAAAGGTAAGATGCATAATGCCATTCCTACAATTAATTTGCGCATTTGCGGTTGCAAGGAAGGGACGTCCTATGATGACGGGGATTTGAACGGCAATGTTGGCAACGGGTTGTATGTCTAAGACAACAAAGTCCACGGGGAAATAAAACTTTTCAATTTGGACAATGATGTCCATGACCATCCCCTGTGGTACTTTCACACTCCTATCCGCTAATTGGAGAGTTATGCTTGTGGGTTGCAACTCTCCAAGGCCAAGTTGTTCATAGACCGAATAGGGTAAAAGATTGACACTTTCTCCAAGATCGAGCAAGGCCCTTTCGATTTTGTTTACCTCAATGGTGATAGCAATGGTGGGGCACCCTAGGTCTTTGAACTTCGGAGGTGTTTCCGCTTTAAGAAGAGAGCTCACATTTTCAGCTAGGAATGTCTTTTTTTGCACATTCAACTTTCTTTTGACGGTGCAAAGGTCTTTGAGGAACTGGGCATAAGATGGTACTTGATGGATGGCGTCAAGCAAGGGAATATTGACCTTAACTTGTTTAAAAAGTTCAAAAATTTCAGTTTGGTCATTCATCTTAGCCAAGTCCTTCAACCGTTGAGGGAAAGGAGTCGGAATGGGCTTTCCCTCTATTTTTTCAAAATCAGGATTTTCTTGTTCAATTTTTTTTCTCTTCTTTGTCTTTTTCTTCATTCAAGGCTTGATTTGACACCCGGGTAGGGATTGTTTTATCAATGACTTTCCCACTTCTTAAAGTGGTGATTGCCTTGATTTTCTCTTGATTCATTTCCTCCCCGGATGTACTTGCAATAGAATGTTGCCCCTTGGGATTTGCTAGGGGTTGAGCAGGAAATTTTCCTTTTTCTTGTTGGAGGAGACCAATTGTTGCACTCATTTTCATCATTTGTTGTTGCAAGTCAATGATCATTTGATTTGTTACATGTTGTTGTTGTTGAGTGGTTTGCATAAATTGCATCATGGTCTCCTCAAAGTTTCTTTTGTTGGGTGGTTGGTACAAGTGCGCTTGATGTTGATTTTGATTAAAATTTTGGTTTTGCGGCCCTTGTTGATGGAATTGGTTGGGTGGATGAGTTGGTCCATTATTATCGTTCCTCCAATGAAGGTTAGGATGATTTCTCCCATTCGGATTGTAACCTTCATTGTTGATGTTGTTGAATGATTGTCGGGGTTGATTTTGATATTGTTGTTGGTTAACATAGTTAACCCCGGATTGATCATTCAAAATTCCCTTGAGAGTAGGGATGGATGGGCATTGGTGAGTGATGTGGTCTTCATTTTCACAAATGGCACATGGCTCCCCCTTGGGTTGAGCCATGGAAATCTCATTCACTTTTTTTAGCTCTAGGCCTTCCACCTTTCGTGTGAGATGAGTGAGCCTAGCTTGTAGGTCATCGGGAGCTTGCAAAGTGTATTTTCCCCTGGAAGATGGGGTTGAATTGTTTACTCCCTTTGTCCTATCATTAGGATCCGTATTATCCTATGTTTGTGATATTTCGGCCAAGTGGTCAAAATAATCCATAGCATCATCGGGATTTTTATCCAAAACGTCTCCTTGACACATCATCTCAATGAATTAACGTGTCTTTGGAGAACTTTCCTCATGAAAGAAGCTCACTAATTGCCAATCCGAGAAACCATGATGGGGGACCGAATTCAAGAGGTCCTTAAATCATTCCCAACTTTGGTAGAAAGTTTCATGTGGATTTTCGGAAAATTTTTGGATTTGCTTCTTTAATGAGATGATTTTGTGCATAGGGAAGAATTTGGTGAAAATCTCTTTGTGAGCTCATCCCAAGAATTAATAGACCTAGGCCGCAACCCGTTGTACCACGTTGTTGCCCGATCTTTCGAGGTAAATGAAAAGAGCTTCATAAATGCAAATTCTTCCCATTGGTTCCTCTCAAGCATAGTGCGTACTATCTCCTCGAATTCCTTTATGTGAAGATAAGGGTTTTCGTGATCAAGCCGTGAAAGTGAGGAAGACAAGGGAGCATGGCGGGTCTCACAACAAAATCTCGTGCTTGCACGGGCAAGACGAGATATGAAGGTGCACTAACTCTTGGAGGATTCAACCTCTCCTTTAACGTCATCACTTGAGGCTCTAGGTCCTCATGAACTCCTTCGTACACATGATGCCCGTATTGATTGAATTGCATCGGATTTTGAGCATTCATGGGGTTGAAGTTGTTGTTGTTTGCGTTCAACAGATTCATGGGATTTTGAGTGTTTGTGTGATTCGGTTGATTATGTGGAGTGGAATGAGTGGTAGGTGTAAGGGCATAGTTCATTCCGTCTTGTGGGAGATCCATTTGATTTTGAGAGAGAGATTCCGGATGTGTATCATGTGTGTTGTTCACTCTCACCAATCTATTTTCAGAATTTCTTGCCCACATGAACAAGAAGGAACAATGTCTAGCACAAGAGAACTAATAAAATCGTACTAAGCGCCAATCCCCGGCAATGGCGCCAAAAATGATTGTTCGTAACAAATGATCTTTCCCAAGCGTAGGAAATACAAGTGTCGCGTGTAGCAAGATATCGGTAAATACCGAGTTGAATCCACAGGGAATGTGTTAGTGCAATATTTATAAATCTTCTTGTGTGAAGGTAAGGGAAAATGAAGAAAAACAATTAATATTAGTGATGTGTTTTGAGTCTAAGATAGGATTTAGGTTGTGAACAATGTATGTAAACTAGTGTATTGCCCGTGCCGATGGCACTCAAAAATCCAAAAGCGCAACACAATATATAAGGGTATGATGAAACTTCAGACATTAGTAGTGCATTTGTCACTGATTCGTACATTCGGCATATTAGAGTGTCTTCGGCACTCGATTCAAGGTTTTGACATACCCTGCGTCGATGGCACGGTGTGACAGAATAGAAAGTGCAACAAAATATATAAGAGTACGGCGAAACTTTAAGTGTTAGTAATGTGTTCGACACTGAATCTTGATTTTGGATATACCGAAAATCCGGATCAAGTGTTGTCATTCATAATGAGTGTCAAAGGCATGAATCAGTGCCGAAGACACTACTAACAATTTGGTCTAAGACCACAAAAACAAATGTTTAACCCATTTTAAAAAAATAGCATTTGCATATAGAAAAAATATAAAATTAAATGTTTATTGGTACTTGAGACTTGGGTCTCAATAAAATAATGGAAGAGCTCCATTGTCCTATATATAGTAAATACAACATGCTTATAATAACAAAAGAATAGATAAACATATAAGTATGGGTCATGTTTGGACATTAAAATAAACCAATGATCTTAATAGAATCTATTATGGAAAAGTATTGTGTGTATCATTCCTTTAAATAATAAAGGTAAATGGATTGCAGCACACAAAGCAAAGAGCATGCATAAAACTTACAATGAAGCCTTGAGCCCCCGGGGCATAACTCAGTTGGTCAAAGGTCGTGGTGCTTAAAGACATACTCGCTTCTGGATCGCAGGTTGGGGGGTTCGAATTCTACTGGCGACAGTCTGGATTTAACCCCCTTGTGTGTTCACAGTATACAGGTAGATCTTGACCCTGGACCAACTGAGGCACATCACACGAATTACCTCCTCCACGATGCTCTAGGGGCGGAGCGGGGCGGGGGGGCTCAACGGTGGGGTACACCATTTTTTTTTACAATGAAGCCTTGAAAACAACACACACTCCATCCCATATTGGTTGCACATTTTTTAAAAACATGTTTTTAATGGGACCAATTTTGAAATGTTTTCCAATGATAAAATAACCTGAGAACTTTTGATGAGTTGAAATAAAATTAAAAAATATATTCATGAAAATATAGTGATAATATTAAAAACATAACTACCAGCTTATGTAGAAAACTTACCAGCTTAAATAACTTACCTGCATGATGCATCATGGGAAGCAAATATCCACCCAATTTTTCAGCAATAGCGAGAATGTAAAATAAATTTACTACCAAATTTAATATCTAGTTTTAAAATATTGAACAAATCTCCGGTTGGCACTCAGAAGTTCCCTATTAAATAGATTACTATACAGTATCATAACAGAATTCTAAACAGAAACTTTTAATCATGTCAAAAATAGTGCAGATAAATATACTTAAGGTCAAAGAGAAATTACAATGCAACACCAGCAAGCATAACTTTTAATGCCACTATACTTATCCTTCATAAAGCATGAGATGTTGCATTTCCAACTATGACCCCAATTGAATGATATCAAGGCACTCCAAAAATATTAGATGTATATCTTAAAAAAACTTGTTATATAGTTGATCAATCAAATTTAAATAAAAAACAAAGAAAATGCTAAATAATATTACAGAGTATAAGTAGACAACACATTAGTTGTTCTAGAAAACCAAAAAAACAAATGAAATTAAGAATAGATATACAATGTATATCTCTGCATCTTCACCCATTTTGTAGACGATTTTGGGTGAACCGATTATTGACACATCTCTACAATTTAAACCATGTGAACTGATTATTTTAGAAAACCAGATCAACAATGAAACATTTACAAACATATACAACATGTCCGACGTTGAATCAAATGTGCCGAAACTGGCGGCAAAATGGGAAGCCCTAACACTTCCACTTCTACAGTCTCCCAAAGCCATCGACAGTAATCCAGAAAACTATCAAGAACAACCAATTATGAAATCACAATTTCTACAACACAAATCAATACACATCAACCTACAAATCTAAGTATCGAGAAAGAACCAAACTACGAATTCCGATAGTCTTTGCAGCCTCAAGCATATCGACAGGAAGTGTAGCCCCTCGCCTGTTAGTCTCTCTCATCACTTCTTCAAATGTCATTGCCGGTCCAAACTCCTCTTCTTCGTAATCACTCTCTTCACTATCATCTCCGTCTTCTCCTCCTCCACCAGAGTAAAACCTCCTGTTACCCATAATTCCTCCGCCGCCTTCATTTCCGTCGTAATTTTCCGCTATAGATTCCTCTAACATATCGATGACGATGACGACTATCGACATCTTTAACTGTCGAGTGCTCTCTGCCGATCTCTTTGCACGTCGTCTCTTTCAATCGCCATCGTCGATCGTCTCTTTCTCTACCGACATTGACTATATTTTTTGGCGACATCCAACAATACAAAGAAATAGCATCTCCACAAAGGTGCATTGCAGTCCATGGAACCATCTGCATCTAAAACTCAATTGTTATATGAATAAGATAGTAAGAGAGTGAGGATGTGCTATGAAAAAACACAAACAGAAATCTTACATAGCAAGGATGTGTTTTTTGTGTGTATTTGTGACAAAAACACAAACGGATAACTTGTGATGCAATCAAAATTAAGTGTCTGCTTTTTTGTAAAAACTCAGCATCGAATGAACAAATGCATTTATGAAAAATTTGTAAATGCATATACCGTATCAAATTTGGGCATTAGCAACGATGGACCGATTGAAAACTCAGGTTTTCTACATTGTTAGAACTATAGCTGAATGCTGCTGGAAGCTCCAAGTGAAAATAAATGAATAGAGCAACAATTGAATTGATGTGAGAATAACTGAACCAAATCCATTGGAAAGCCATAGTACATAATGAATCTGCTGGAGTGTGTTTGCAGTACATAATGAATCTGCTGCAATCTAATTACCTGATCTTTTCTTTATGAAAATTATGAATCTTATGGCTGACTATGTTTTCTTTGCCAATAAGGTGAATGTTCTATTCATGTAACATTTATAGAATTTTCCCCATTGTTGAAGCATGTCATCACCTAAAACGTAGAATGCCTTGACATCTGACTCTCGTCAGTCAACAAAGAAAGCTTGATAGACAATTGTGACAGATCTACCATTAGTTTCTGATTTAAGTGTTGGTTCACTGATATCCCATTGGTAATTGGAGAATTGGAATTGGCCAGATGAGGCCCATTGTCTCATAGTTCACACGATCACATTTCCTAAAAATCCTTAATATGTATTAGCAACAAAATAGGGCAGATGTTCATAGGGAAGGAAAGACTTCAGATCCCCTGATATTGGGAGTTTCCAGTGGAGTGAGTTGGGTTGGTAGTGGCAAAAGTGGGTGAGTTTTCCTATAAATCCTTAATATGTATCAGCAACAAAACAGGGTAGAAGTTCATAGGGAATGCAAGACTTCAGATCCCCTGATATTGGGAGTTTTTAGTGGAGTGAGTTGGGTTAGTAGTGGCAAAAGTGGGTGAGTTCTGCATAGCGATGTTTATGCACAATAAACACCA
This sequence comes from Monotropa hypopitys, assembly GCA_002855965.1. NCBI lineage: Eukaryota > Viridiplantae > Streptophyta > Magnoliopsida > Ericales > Ericaceae > Monotropa > Monotropa hypopitys. Next base: position 828 of record NMUG010007753.1, on the reverse strand, counting down.
CACGCGCACTCGCAAACACACAAAATGTCATTAAAAGATTAGGGAACATAGTCAAAGCAATAGAAGTGAGATTGTGAAAAAAATGTGTACTTACTCAAGATTCCCAACTCAATTAGAGTTCCAACAGAAAAAATCGAATTGTACCTTCGTAATAAGGTAGTCAAGTTTGTAGATCACCGACTTACTTTGGATTTCTGGGGACCCATTTTGAAATGGCTCGAGCCTCTTGACCGTGATTTTTAGCCCATTCTGCGACACATCCGAAGAATGTGCTTTCATATTCTACAACCATGAAATAATGAAGTTAGAAAACTGAAGATGAGATGCCTTAGAGAAGTATGAAAGATACAAAATTAATGACATGCTAATATCCTTAAAAAAGTATGCATCCTTACTCCAGTTTCAGACCTACCAGAAATAAAATGCCAATATCCAACTTCTATTGTGGAATTCCTATTGTATTGGCAAGATCCACTTTAACAATAATGGTGAAACAATCCTCTAAGTAATCCCCATCACTACCAAATTCAATGTCCAAAGAAGTACCTTACTCCATCAGACCCAAACCTTTGCACCAAATCATTTGGTTCAATGTCCCTAAAAATCATTGTTGCATTAAATGAAATAGGTATATGAGAGAATGATGAAAGATTTATACATGCGTCTAAGGTAATGAATCAGCAAAAATTTTAGATGTTTCCAAAAAAAATAAAATGACCCATACGCAATATGACCTTTACTGTCTATCAATCATACAAACAGCTCTAAACCTGATTTTTAAGATAAACAGAGAAAATTTTTTCTATAAACTAACAAAATTTTAAAGAA
>NMUG010007752.1:0-11936 GCA_002855965.1 Monotropa hypopitys | reverse complement strand
ATTTTGGAAGTTGTGGAGAATTCCTTCTCCTTGGGTATACTTACCTTAATTCCAATATATATCATTGTGGTGATTTTCACTAGAACATTCCCTTAGGAATTTATTCCTTAGGCATAATTGCCTTGAATCATCCATTCCTTTTACATTGGAGTTTGGCACATACCATAGTGCTTATTTGCACTCCTTTATTATTCACTCCTCTAGACCTCGTGTCTAGTATTGCTTTTGCAAGTCGTATCACTTGTTATATCTAGCACGCACGCGCTTTGCATTGTTGGTGCCTTGTCTACATTGGCCGAAGCACTTCAGAGCCGATCGAGAGTCGGAAATCAGTTGAAGACCGTGGAATAGCTGGAGGATAGTAGAAGGGGCTCGGGGAGCTTTGGATAGGAGCTAGGTGGGCTTGGTGAAGTTAAGTAACTCTTGTATCCTAAACCTTTGCTATTTCTAGTGAAACCGTAGACTAGGGCAGTGGTTTTTCTACATAGGGATCGATTGATGCCTATGTGGTTTTCCACTATATATCTGTTGTTATGCCACTAATTTACTCTTACTCTCTATCTCCACTACACATGCACCTGTTATTGGTTTGTTTACATATATTACATAATCGCTTCCGTTTGCAAATAAACAAACAATTATTACAACAATTGTCCAATATTAAAGCTTATCATTTAGATTGTAACAAGCTTTAAAAATCAGAATTCATAAGTTTTTAATTGGTCAACCTATTCACCCCCTCTAGGTTGTAGCCTAGTGCGCATTCGCACATTTCAAGTTGTATGTAAGAATGTTCGAGAAGCTAAGATGTGTTTGATATAGCATGATAAAGGTGCGATAATCAAGTATTTTGAGTTGTTCGAGAATTTTTCCTTGATTCACATGAATTCAATACTAATTGCAGTGTTTGGGTCCCATCACATTTAATAAGGTAATGATGATTGTCGGTTAAAAGTAATTGACGGTTACAGATTAGTGGTTATCTGCAATGGCATCATTTACTGGCAGTCCTGTTATCTTTGCCTACTCCTGCAGTGCGACTGAAGCAGTCAAAGTTGGGGGCAATTGTGGTAGGGTAAATCTAGATTAGCCACGTGGCAACATAGATTCAGGTTTCCCACGCAGTTATTCAGTGCGACAGCAACATCAGGTATGTGCTGCACTCAATATATTAATGTCTATGTATGGCACTGTGGGATAAGGTCATTCCAGTAGGATTGACATCCAAGTAGTGCAGCACATGAGTAGCTCGGATGTACAGTCCAGATCCCCTAGATTTAGCCAGCAGTACGTCTATAGGGAATCTGTGCTGAGGATAAGGTATAGCCTTGTATGACTAAACATCCAGGTAGCATGTGAGCTTTATTTAGGGACATACATGTTGTATCAAGAAGGATTTAGTTAGATGTGCATTCTATGTACAACACTTGGACTAGGTCTTAAGTGATAAAGCCCATCGCGGGACCAATAGCTATGTTGTACTTAAGATTAGGTCAGGCCCAATGAGGCGTGACATCCTGGTAGTGCGGCGTGGGTGTTAGGAGACTACGACCAGGATCACGATAAGAACTAGTTAGCCAGGTCTAAGGTTGGCACCTCGACTGTGGATAAGGCTAGGCCCAATGCAGCAAGTGTAACACCCTCAAAATTTGAAATCATTTTTTGAAGATGCTAATTTAAATGAAACTAAAGTGCAGAAATGTAAAACAACTAACCACCGTACCACCACAATATACAAATGATATAAATGAAGCAACACATGCATTAGGGACTTTATAACATAGTCCGATTACAATCTACAATTGAAATGAACAAATGAAATTACAAATGATGATAAGGGAAAAGACCTATCATCTACGGTGCAATCAACTCCAAAGCCCGACAAGGAGCCTCGAGATGCAGCTCCAATCCAAAGAAGCCAAGTACCTATAAAATAGAGGGTTATGCACCACCGCCTAATAGAGAAATCTATAGCCAAGTGTTTCTAAAATTTGGGTGCATGTTTGTGATAAAGCAAGGAATGTAAACATGTATGCATAGGGATCTCGTTATATTTTCTAAGACAAAACATTCACATTTCATTCTTTGATACAAGTTCAATACGTGACATTTCTAAAAGACTCAACGATGCCAACTAAGGTGTATGAACTCACAATTTTCAAAACGAGTATGTAGAAATTCACTCTAGCTTTATAGCTTATGCGTTTTCTAAAACCATTTTCAGGTCAGAATGAAGAATAATGTGGCAGCACATATTTAGAGGTGTTTTGGATATCGGTTCACTATACCTTTTGATGTATTGGCTATCCTTTGAAGCCTCATGATGTAATCCTGCAAAAATTAATGAGAACATCTATTTTCACTGCTCTGGTTTTTGTTCACACGCTTCCGCATATTTATATTGTTAAGAAATTTCTCAACTTTTTTATTAGGCCTTTAGCGAGCTTGCTCGTTGGCCGGTCATGGACTCATTCCGAGATCGGGATGGGTTGTGACAGCTCATCTACCGGAAACAATCAACTTCCACGGTGCAACGACGGCTACCAAACGATAGACATCAAGAGAAATGATACTGTCACACAAGAAGTGTCCACCAAGAAGTTCGTCGACAATCACAAGAAGGAACTCAAAGTTCAAACACAAGGTCGCACGAATGATCAACATTTCCAACTATGAGGGCAAAAGACATCCAATCGTCCAACAACTGCAAAATCCACCTCCTATCGAGGGAAAGGATCAGATAGCCACAACAACAACAATAAGGATGGAACCAACGTCCAAGGATAAGGACGACAAGATCAACTCAAAGAACTTAACAAGGGTTCTAACATCCCAAGTTGAAGAATCCACATAAGGAATTACCAAGATTTTGTTAAGTTAAGTTATAAAAACTTTATCTTTTTAAGAGATCCCATACAATGTATATATACATTCAATGCTCACACATAAATGCAATGCAACCAAAGGCAATGCTCCAAAGACAATGCGACGAAGAGCAACACAACACAATACAATGCATCTGTGGTAGGGTAAATCGAGTTTTGCCACACATCAAGATCATAGCCGCCCTAACCGGCTCCAGCGCGGACTCAAACCGCCACGTCATCAGTAACATGTGCTGTGCGGATTAGGTCTATCCTATGTGGCTAGACATCCCCGTAGCACAGGGTCATTTTATCCAGTACGGCACGTGTTGGACCAGATCTGGTATAGCCAGACACGTGTCCCTGCAAGGCCCACTGTGCGGATTAGGTCGGATCCGTGTGACCGACATCCACCTGCGCGGCACCCAGTAAAACAGTGCCGGAAGGGAGGCAGACGAGAAGTCCACATGTCAGTCAGCCAGAAGGCGGTGCGACAGCATGCGTGTCAGACTTTCCCTTTCCAAGAGAATATCTAGTCCCCAAGAGCAGTAAAAAGGTGTGTAGACGTGTGATCTTGTTGGAAAGGTGGCAGACCCACGCTTTGCTCAAAGAGAACAGACGAGAGGTTCGAGGAAGACCTCGTTCCCAGCAAGGAGCTGGAAACCCAGAAGGCAGAGGTATTTAAGCGGGAGTCCATCCACCTGAGAACGGTACATGCTAATTTGCTCTCTCACTCTCGTGTGCTTACAGCTTGCAGTTCATCTTCGATCAGGACTAACTTAGTCATCGGAGAGCCTTCCGGCCGCTAGAGGTGGGAGGTCCTCTAATTGTTTTCTTTGAGCGCAGGCAGGGCTTAGGACATAGCATCTTTGCAGGATAGTCAGACAACCTAGTCAAAGCTACCGTTTACCGGCAAGGGTAGTGTGAGCACATTTTACCCTCGCACAATTGGCGCTGTATATGGGAAACCCACCCGCAAAAGCAAGAAAAGCAAGTCAGAGCTCAGAACCAGTTGAGAAGAAATGATGAACAGTGGCGAAGAAACCCCTAATGCTGTTGGAAAGGAGAAGTGCCCGGAGGCCACCCGTTCTGATCCTCCTTTGGCGCCCAGAAAAGTTACCAATAACCAGTCGCGTATCCTGGATACTCGTGGAGGCATTCCTAGCCTGGTAGGGACCTCAAGAACCCCCGCTAGAGGCGCTGGGAACCCACAGAGAATCCGAGATGGCGTCCTGGAAGACAAGAATAAAGACAACAGGGAGATGGAGCACTCCCAGGAAGGAAACAACAGGTCTCGCTCTGAGTACACTCTGTCGCCAACCAGGTCTAAGTCCATCAGAGACGAGGACTTGACTGAAATCATCAATAACCAGAACCAGGCGATCCAGCGCTTGGAGTTGCAGGTAGCAAGGCTGTCCAAACAGCCTGAGGACAAGCAGAGATCAGCTGGCCACCAACGCCAACGTTTAGGGGCTCAGACGAGCCAGGCCATATGGGATCTCCCTGCCCTTTAGGAAACCAAGTTGCAGTGCTAGAAAGGACGAGGAGGACCCAACCACAGAACAACAGAGAGGGGAGGAACCCACCCTATCGCCGAGATAGGCATAGGGTTGTTCGGGATCCCCCTCAGCCCAGCGAGAACCAGAACAGGACCAACAGTCACGTAGATGACACGCAACAGCAACTATCAGCTCCCCGTGTGTGGGACTTGAGAGATCAGCTCCCTCCCAGGGCTCCCGCACAAGTTGAGCGTGCGGGCAAACTGCAAAACCCCGCTCCGGTCAACTCCACGCCAGCAAACTTCGAGGATATGAGGATGTAGTTGGACGAGCATCTCAAAGACCGGAGAATGGCCCAGGAGAGCGCAAAGAGAGCCATTCAGCAGATCACCTCCACCCCGCTCTCCAGGGAAATCACCAGCTACCAGATTCCCAGGGGGTTCAATCTTCCCAACTTCCAGAAGTATGACGGGAGGACGGACCCAGTGGCGCATCTCGCAGACTTCTAGCAGTCCCTAATCTTGCATGAGGGGGACGAAAGCCTGTATTGCAGGATGTTTGCATCCAGTTTGGGCCGGACAATGCTCAACTGGTATCACAAGTTAGCGCCCTGATGAATTTACAGCTGGGAGCAGTTGACCGAAATCTTCGTTGGTAGGTTCATGACCAGCCGAGCTGTGCCCAAACACTTTGATTCTCTGACTTCGTTGAGAAAACAATTAGATGAGTCTCTCAGAGCATATGCCGGCAGGTATGTAGACATCTACAACGAGGTTGATGACTGCAACGAGAAGCAGGAAGTATCAATGTTCAGATTGGGGCTTTTTTGGCGAGAAGCTAAGGGAATCCTTGACTCTGACCCTAGTGGAGACTTTCCCCAAGCTGATGGAGCGGGTGGAGCAACATGCAAAACTGGAAGAAGAAGGCCTTGTGGAAGCAGGCTGCCATGCCAACAGATCGCACCGGACTCATGTGGTGGATTCTGCTGGCAGGAAGAGGAGCAGAAAAAGGAAGGCATCCCATCAACTTCACTCCGAGAAGGCAAAAGAGACTGAGACAACTTTACAGGCCACTCACAGGATGCCCCGACCAGGCCCTGAGGCCTACAAAGCCATCAGGACGAAGTTCAATACTTTCATCTACAGAATAGTTCACCCCCTAAAGGACGAACCTTTCTGGAGATGGCCGGCCAAGCAAGGAGGAAATCAAACTGAGCTGGAGGCGACAGGACTCAGGTGCAGTTATCACAGAGAGTATGGCCACATGACCGAATAGTTCCAGGTCTACAAACAGTTCTTGGAGGACCTCGTAAATGCAGGTCATCTGAAGAAGTACATCGCACAGACACCCCGACAGGATGCCAGGCCTAGACGGGTGGATTTGTGCGACAACTCTTCAGATGAGGACCTCCCTCCACTCGGTACCATCACGATGATCTATGGAGCAATAGAGCTGAGCTCCAAAGTTGAGTCCCGCACACAGAAGAGAAGGGAAGTCCATGAGCACCGTGTTCTACAGCTCAGACAGAAGAGACAAAGGGAGTAGTGCGGGAAACCTGTCCAGATTACATTTTCGGAGGAGGACCTGGACGGGGTAGTCTTCCCGCACAACGACGCGCGGGTAATCACCCTCAGTATCAACAGGTATGACACTTAAAGGATCTTGGTGGATCAAGGCAGCTCCATCGACATCCTGTATTTTCAAGCTTTCAACAGGATGGGATTCACCTAGGCGGATCTCAAGCCAACTAGGACTCCACTCATCGGATTCAGCACAGAGCCAATATGGCCCTTAAGAGTCATCACCCTCCCAGTCCAAGCAGGGAAGGTGACTTTGGATACAGAATTCTTAGTGGTGGATATGCCTTCGGCCTATAAAGCCATCATTGGGCATACTTGGATGCACAGAATGGGGGCCATCCCCTCCACATACCATCAGATTATCAAATTCCCCGGGCCCAATGGGATTGAAAGCATCAGAGAAAACCAGAAGTCTGCCAGAAACTGCTTCATGGCTTCAATCAAGTCTAGTCCCAATACCGAGCAGGTAAAGTCCATAGAAGTCCCCGATCAACCTGTCTTGGAGGATGTAGGTGTGGATACCTCCACCCGTGTGGTCGAAAACCTGAGAAAGGTTCCCGCCTACGAGACTGATGAGGAAAGGTTCTTCTTAATCGGGGATGAACTCCCTAAGGTAGATGCCTCCAAATTTGTCCAGGTGTTGCAGGATCACATCGAAGTATTTGCTTGGACCCCAGAGGAGATGCACGGGATATAGCCGAGCATAATATGTCATCGGCTGAACATTGATCCTTGCCACAAGCTAGTAATGCAGAAGAGGAGACGATCAGCCGTCCAGCACTCAGAAGCAGTCATGGAGTAAGTCAATCGTCTAGTCCAGGCGGATTCCATCAGAGAGGTCTACTATCCAGAGTGGATCTCCAACACTATCGTAGTCAAGAAGAAGAATGGAACCTGGAGAGTGTACGTGAACTTCACAAGTCTGAACAAGGCTTGTCCCAATGATAGCTTCCCTATGCCCATAATCGATCAGCTGGTAGACTCTACAGCGGGATACAAGTGGATGAGCTTTCTGGATGCATACCGAGGCTACCACCAGATCGCCATGTATGAGCCCGACCAAGAGAAGACGTCCTTCATCACACCACTGAGACTTTACTGCTACAAGGTAATGCCTTTCGGACTGCGCAATGCGGGAGCAACGTACCAGAGGCTGGCTACCCTCATGTTCAAAGATCTGCTGGGAAATAGCATGGAGGTGTACATCGACGACATGGATTAGCCGGACATGAAGGGTATCTCTATCGGCCGTCGCCCTGTTATAACCAGGGGTGTCAGTTCAATCCATATATCGTCTGGAACCCCGTACTCAGCCCTCAGGGGTGTCTGCCATACTCCTGGCCAGACAACACGTCTGCACGCCTTTTCATTGCTTCGGGTACTGGAAATGCCTTGGGAAGGGAAACTCTAACACGCGTGCTGTCGCGCCGTCTTCTGGCGGACTGACGCGTGTACTTTTTGTCTGCTTGTCTTCCCGGGCCATATTACTGGATGCCGTGCAGACGGATGTCGGTCACATAGACCTAACCTAATCCGCACAGCGGGCCTTGCTGGGACACGTGTCAGGCTGTACCAGAGCTAGTCCGACACGCGCCGTACTGGATAGAATCTTCCCTTGATGTGGGGGAGTCTTGTCGCACAGGGCAGACCTCACCCGCACAGTGTAGGTTGCTGATGACGTGGCAGTTTGTATCCGCCCTGGAGCCGGTTTGTGCGGCTATGACTTTTACACGTGGTAAATCTAGAAATACTCTACCACAATTGCCCCTAGCTCTGGCTGCTTCAGCCGCATAGCAGAAGTAGGCTGAGCTCCGAGTCTTCAAAACGCTATCGTTCCATTAACTGGATAAGACCAACCGCCATTCTTCGAAGAGGCACCTCAATAAATGCACATTTATTGCGATGGGTCCCACGCACACTGCTCGAGGCTGCAGGCGACCATTGGGAATGATTGTCCCACGCATGCTGCCGCTTTGGGAAATGCGCAGGCGCGCAATATAAAAGCGTGCCTTTGGAAAATTTGAAAGTTTACCTGCCTCTCGTCTTCTCTGCGCACCTGAACCCTAAAACCTTCTGCAACTCTTCTCCTTGTTTGCTTTTTCTTTCACGTAAGTCATTTCTTCTGCCATGGGTTTCTTCAGGGCCCTCGTCGACACTCTGGAAGGTCTCGAAACCTTCAGGGCTGAGTACGGAGTGCCCAACAATGTATGGCTGGAGCTTTCTCCCCCTGGTTACAACCGGGCGACCACCGATAAGAACACCTTCCACACTCGTCTGATTCATATCGTGGAGGGTGGTGTCCGTTTCCCTTTGCATCTCCTTCTTCGACACTTCCTTTCTTATCTGAACCTCACGTTAATGCAAGTGGTTACCAACACAGTTCGCTGTGTGATGGGGGTCGCTGCCTTGAACCAAATCACGGGTTCAAGGATGACCATTTTTGAAATTCTGTATAACTACATCGTCGGCCATACTCACGGCGGAGTTGTTACGTACTACTTGAAGCACCGCACAAATAGGGTCAAGCTGGTCGATTGGCTCCCGGACTCCGCAAAGGGGGACGATGACTACTACTTGATTGTTACTGGGAACTGGGAGTTCCCCCCAGGCTCGAGTAGGGATTATCCGGTCCCTCGCAGAGACAGGGCCACTCGTCAGTCCTATATCTTTTGCTTTCTGATCTTTTCGTTGATTTTCCTTAATGTCTTCTGCTAACTGTTTTGCTTTTGCTTTTCCCGCAGATCTAAACGTCAACCGCGATTCCTTGAACAACCGCCGCTATCGGCAGAGAGAGGTCGAGAAGGCAATTGGCTTCACACTTCCATCAGGGATACTGATCGACAGGGCAGTCGATAAGCTTTTGGGCTACACCCCGCACTACAGGGGGTATCACGGCAGGCGACGACCCGCGGAATTTGAGCTTCCTCCTCTGCCTGCTATACCTGTTGCATCTGCTCCGAAGGTTCTGCTGCTGGGGAGAGTACTGAGAGTGACGAGGTCACTGTTATTGACCAGTGGGATGTAGCCCCAAGATCTGCTGATCCACCTGCTGCAGATCCATTTGCTGCGGGCACATCTTCGCAGGAGCAGCCCAACCTTGTCCCTGACCGGCGGCAGTTGCGCGCCTGGGACGACCAAGCCTTTCTGCCAGCTGACCAAGAGGACATGACGAACTTCTCACTCGCCGCGATTGCAACGAGGTTCCGCACTGCTGCGTCGACTCGGGGAGGATGCCAAGTCACTCCACCACCGGAAGCAACTCAGACCGATGATGGGGCGGCAGTCCCTAAAACCACTGCCGGCACAGTCCCTCCCACTACTATTCAGCCTCAACTGGTGGTCCAGACAGCGGCTAACCTGCCTCCGCGCACAAATCAAAAGCGCACAGCAGATCCACCGGTTGAGCCTGACGCTTCCAAGAGGATGAGGGTGGTGGGCCCCGTTACTGCCGAGCAGCAGGTGGCTGCTACTGATGCTGTTGGGTGATGGGCGCCCGAGATTGTGAAAGATGATGGGACCCCCATTCCCATTGGTGCCAAGATTTTTGACGGGGACAACTCTCGCAGGCTTTGCCGCATACTGATGTTGCCTGCTTACATGATAGACGAACAGAAGAAATCTCCGGCGGAGCTGTCCCGCCGTGCGCTTGTGTACGCCATCAAGGTAAACTTTCTGACTGTTGCTTCTGTTCTTCAATTACCTATGGTGACTTTCCTTCTTACAATTTTTCTTCGAACAGTCCCTCCAGTGCACCGCCGAGCTCAACAACCGAATCGTCCCCCTTCAGACTGAGCTGTCCAAGTCGCAGGATAAGCTGAAGGCAGCTTCTGACAACGTTGTGAATCTGAGGCAGATGCAAGAGAGCGACAAGAAGGATCTGGCGGAGGCCTGCAATGATTCTGAGGCCTCAAAGGCTGAGGTGGCCAGATTGAAGGGCTTGCTGGGGAGGGCTGAGGCTGACAAAGCAAAAGCTCTGGCAACTGTCCTCTCAGAGTTGGATTCCAAGACCAAGGCGCTCGACCTAGCCAAGAAGAACTTCGAAGCCGAGAAGGAGGCTTTGGATAGAAAGCTGAAGGAGAAGAATGCTGAGCTGGAAAAGGCTCACAAGCAGGTCTTGGAGGGCTACACCGCCGCATATGAGAAGGGTGTTGCCGCCACCACGGCTGACTATGAGCGCTCTTTTCAGGAGCAGCTTCCAGAGATCAAACAAGTTTTCTTCGCTGAGATCTGGAACTGGCTCTGGAAGCCTGCGGGACTCCAGCTGATTCTCCGTTGTGGAAGGAGGATCCCGTGGCTGATCCCAGGGATGTGCATCCTCCCACAGCTATTGATGGGACTTCGACATCTACAACAACCATTCCTCCTGCTACTCCAGCTGCTGATGCCATTCTTCCCGACACCCCTGCTGCTGGGTTGGTGGAGCAGACTCTCAGGGGAGAAGAACTGGAAAGAGCTGCCAAGGAGCAAGCCTGAGCTCTTTTACTTTTTCTGTTTTCTTGTTGCATTTCCTTGTTTGCTGTTTTCTTTTGTTTCTTTTGCCATGACTGTACTGAACTTCTTAGTAATGCAATTCTATTTTTCTCGCTGGATGACTTGTTCTATCTTCTTTGCTTTGACTTTTTTCTAACTTCTGTGCTTCTTATGACTTGTAATGCGGCTAAGCATCCTTGGAGTTCAACAACTCCCTTAAGGATTTTATTTGGCTCAGCCGCACTGGCTGGCACATGTCCCGAGCATTCTCTGCTCTAGACTATTAACCATTTACTTGTTTTGAGACCAATTCCTCGGAACCTTGGTTCCCTGTAAGGTATTGATCTTGGGACAACTATCCCAAGCATTCTCTGCTCGGGACTATCGACCGTTTACTAGTTTTAAGATCAATTCCTTGGAACTTTGGTTCCCTATAAGGTATTGATCTCGGGACAACTATCCCGAACATTCTCTGCTCGGGACTGTCGACCATTAACTAGTTTTGAGACCAATTCCTTGGAACTTTGGTTCCCTATAAGGTATTGATCTCAGGACAACTATCCGAGTATTCTCTACCCAGGACCATTGCCCGTTTACTGGTTTTGAGATCAATTCCTTGGAGCTTTGACTCTTATAAGGTTTTGATCTCGGGACAACTATCCGAGTATTCTACACTCAGGACCATTGCCCCTAGTAAGGAAGTGGAGGCTCGATAGGCGTATGCTTCCTTACTCCAACTAGACTGCAACAATGCTGAAAACTGGAGTCTGGGAAAAGTTTGAAACTTTTATTGATGACTTTCTGATACAATAGTCCAAGAACAGAAAAAGAGAACTACTGAAAATACTTCTTCAGGTTGGAGACGTTCCAGGTGCGCGGCACCTTGCCGCCGTCCAGATCTGTTAGATGATAAGCTCCTTGGCCAGCTTTCCCGACCACTTTGTAGGGCCCTTCCCAGTTTGGCCCCAGTTTGCCATCTACTGGGTGTTTGGTGTTGCCGTGAACCTTCCTCAAGACCAAGTCACCGACTCCCAATTCCCTTGGATGAACTTTTCGGTTGTGAAATTTGGCCAGTTGTTCTTGGTAGGAAGCTAACCTGACCAAAGCTCTCTCCTTTTTTCTTCCGCGAGGTCCAACTACACGGCTAAGGCTATGTCATTGCCCCCTTGTTCTACCAAGTCAGTACGGATGGTTGGGATACCCACCTCCAAGGGGATGACCGCTTCTGTGCCGTATGCTAGAGAGAAGGGAGTCTCGCATGTAGATCTTCTGGGCGTTGTGGGGTAGGCCCACAGGACAAGTGGTAGCTCATCAACCCATCTTCCCTTGGCTTTGTCCAGTCTCTTCTTGATGCCATCCAGAATGGTCTTGTTGGAAGCTTCTGCTTGACCGTTGCACTGTGGATAGCTCACTGAGGCATAGAAGTTCTTGATCTTGTACGTTGAGCAGAAAGCCTTGAACTTGTCTTGGAACTGGGTGCCATTGTCTGATACAATGGCATAGGGGATCCCAAACCTGGTGAT
>NMUG010007751.1:0-11940 GCA_002855965.1 Monotropa hypopitys | reverse complement strand
CTACCCGGAGCCCACTGAGACATTCCAAGAACAAATTTCAAAAAGGGATGAGATATTTGCACAAATGACATATCAACAAGAGGAGTTGGAACAGATGGCACAACAAATGAGCGACTTAACACAACAAGTCTCTGAGTTAACCATGACCATACCTTCACAAGAGATGGGGATACTTCCCGAGTGCGAAAATGATATCCCTTTCACTCTTCCCGTAAGCAATCCTTCTAATCTTTATGATGTGGAGAGTGATGAGGAGTTGGAGGTGAACCATAGGAGTGTGGAAATTTTGGATGTTGTTGCTCCTTTGCCCGTTGAGCCTACTATGCCATTTATTCTCCAAGAGACCATTGAGTGTGCCCTTGTTGCACCCATTCCCATTGATACTCTTGGGGAGTCCATTCTTCTAGTTGATCCTTCATTGCCCATTGTTGATGTGTTCATATTTTCCTGTGTGCCTCTACCACCACCATTGATGCCTATCTTAGAAAAAATCAATTTTCTTGGTGTTGACCGACTCCTTGCGAGTCATATTTCATGTTCTATCCTTTTGGTCAAGGCTTTGAGAATCATTTTTTATCGTGGTGGTAGGATGGATGGTCATATATTTTTGAAGCGTCCCAATGCCCCCTTATACTCCAAGTATTTATTCATTTGGCTTGGGCGACTTCAATATTTTCGATGGGGGATGACATTGTTCACTCTTGGTTTTGGCCCCCTTTGCCATATAAATTTCATCACCACATTTGGGGGGTCATCGTCTCGGTTTTTGCCTAGTCCTTGAGGCATTCTATCTGTTTCTTTTCTTTTAGTTTTCTTTTCCCTTTCTTTTGCTTTTACTATCTTTAAAACAAAAAACAAAAAAATGATATTGCACGCTTGGCTACCATTAACAAGCAAGTTTTGGACTAACCGTTTGCCTTGTAGTTGTGGTTGGTATTGCATTTTGCAGGACTCTTTGCTTTTTGCTTGACCTTGTGGCCTCGTCAACTATACTTTGAGGTAATGGTTTGGGTGGTCTTCTTTCCACCCCGGAGGTAACCTAGTCTCTCTTTCTTATTTTTAGTTCTCCTCGCACGAGGACATGCTCATTTTAAGTTGGGGGATGTGGTGCATCTTCATGCTATCTTTCTTTTTATTTTCATTTAGTCCCATTTTTTAGTTAGAATAAATGTGAGTTACCTTTGCATAGATTTTGAGATGTTGTGAGTTGTTACTCTGTTACATTAGTAGGATTGTGTCGAACCTTGTTTAGACATGTGGTGTCATCTTTGTTCATTTTTCTAGCTTGTTGAAAATTTATCTTGGCACCTAGATTTAACCCATTGCACTTCACGAAAATTTAGGCTTGAGTCGCTTGTGAGTAGTACCTCGTTTGTCTTGATGGCTTGTTTAGTGGAGACTTATGCCCGAGTGAGTTTAGTGCCTTACCTTTCTTTATAGTGGTGTCAAATAAACTCTTTATTGTCACGAAACATGATCTTACTTGTTGATGGATCTCATTATTTTTGTCGCTATGCATTGGGAATTCACTTTCATCGATTCATCACTTTGATTTGGATGCACGGTTGTTGTTGGACCTTGGAGAGGATTTTAGGCAATATTTTTGATATTTTGGGCCGGTTCGTTCCTTGTTACATTGTCCTTTGTTTGCCGACTTGATCCGCCATCCGAACCTTTTTCTTGATTGAGCTTCCACTTCCATATTTATGCTTTGAAAATTAAGTTGATCTTTGTTGATGTACATGAGGATATATTGGAGAGATAAGGAGTTGCATTATTTGTTATTCTAACATATTTGGAGAGATAATGAGGAATACTTGTATTTTGTATCCATTGTGGTGTATCCCTCTTCCCCTAGAAAAAAAATCATAAAACAAAAGTGAAAACAAGAAAAAATTGGGGAACATAATAAGTTGGGGGATCACCTATTCTTTTACCTTATAAGACATGTGTCTTTATATTTTTGTTGGGATGTATCGGTGGTTGAGAATTCGAGTTGCATCTTAGTCGACGAGGGCCACATATTTGAATTGCCCTCTATATTTATACTTCGCCTATTCTCAAGCATATTTGTTTTACCCTTTGCCCGATACACTTCCCGTACCCTAACGTTATCACCGATGAAGTCCTATTTGATCCTTGGAATAACAATTACATGTGCATGTGGATTGCGAACATCATTCCCTTTGTTTAGCAAATTTTCGGTCATGAGATCTTATCCACCATATTTCCCGTTCTTTGTGTGTCAACTTGTGCGGAATATTTTGGCTTTTTGATATATATCTTTCGCCCGCACATATGTGAGTACTATATGCACCTATGTTTCAATTTTTATTTTTGAGTGCATGACACGGTGAGTATTTGAAGTCGAGACTTGGTTCGGATTGATTTTCGAGTTGTGACTTACTTGCGACGAATGGCCTTGCTTACACACACGTTGAGTTTGGGTTGCCATGATTTGTTTTCTCTTGTTAGCATTGTGAAACATTGGTTATCTACATGTGTTTACGAGGATCCACTTCTTCCTATTCTTTGTTTTGAGTTGGACTCGCATCTCTTAATTTCTATGTGGAAGTAGTTCACTACGTTTTGTGGGTTAGCGTTGCTGAAAACCCTCACGAGACCTTACTCGTCCTACCGGGGTCACTCAGGGGGTTTAAAGGATCTACCCATTTATTTTTCTAGTTGTTTATTATTCGTTTGGCCTAGTCCTAGTTCTTGTTTGCTCGGGACTAGCAAACTTCAAGTTGGGGGATGTGATAGACACACTATTTTGTAGTTTTGTGTGGCTATTTTACTCTCTTTTCATTTTATTTCGTTGTTTATTTATTTATAATTCGTTCATATTTATGTTTTCCTTTGTTTTGTAGTTCTTCTATGTTTTCGGGTTATTTAGCGATTCCCGGACGAGTTCGGAAGCCCCGAGACCATCCCGAGCTATGAGGTGAAGCTTGAGCATCAAATGAGGCACCAATGGCACCAAACCATGCATAACTTTTGATGCGTAGCTCCGATTTCCAATTGTAATATGGCGTTGGAAAGCTATCGAGAAGATGCACATTTTGGTGAAAACAGCAAGGGACCGGTCTCTTGAATATCGAGAGACCGGTCTCTCTATGATCAGTGAGCTTTGCTGGATGAAGGTACCGGCCTCTTGAATATCAAGAGACCGGTCTCTCCCTGAAAAAACGCAGAATTGTTGTTCTTTAAGTGTAATTTGGTCCAGAACTTGTGGGGATATTTATACTCATTTGTAATCAAACCAAGCACATTTTTTTATCATTGCAGTTGAGTTTTTCTTAGGGTTTGGGAGGGGAGAGCCTCTCTCTACCTCCCCTCCATCTTCTCTCTACATTTGTTCAACTTCCATGACTAATTTGTAAGTTTTTCATTTATTAAAGTTGTAGCTTATGCCTTCCTCTTTCTTTTAATGTTATTTATGTTATGGATTATGTTCTACTTAATGTTTGTTCTGGTATTTCCATGGATATTTGTAGTGTAATGGAGGGGTAGCCTCCGCGGTATGGCTATGGGGTGACTAGCACCCCTCATCCTAGCTTGGGTTTGACTTCCCCTTATTATCTTGGATTGGGGTGGATTTTGGGTGTATTGTGTTCATGTTCTCGGTCTTGATTTAGTGGTGTTATCATTTTGATTGGATGTGGCCATTAACGTGGCGCGTACAATGCTTGATGCGATGTCCCACTAAGTGCTCGATAAAATGCCCCAATGAACAAATTCCCCTAGAATTCATCCATATTTAGAATTGTTTTGTGTCTTGAGGTTGTATTGGAGTTTGAAGCTTGTGTTCTATAATTTAGGTCTTTATCGGGGGTTGTTAACCTATTTGATGGAGTGTGACCAATCACCTTGGCACACTTTATGCCCTTAGCTATGTCCCCCTTGATATTCGACATTGTGACTACGAGAACCTACTCCTTTCTCCCATATTATCTCTTGACCTTTGCGAAGTCGAGTCCATCCTAGGTCAGGTGTTAGGAATTCCCGTAGCCATTCCGTTTAGTTAAGTTAATTTCTTTTTGTTCTAGTCTTTCTAGTCTTAAATCAAAACAAATTCAAGGGTAGCGTCCTTCCGCTTAAACATTACAAAACCAAACCTCTCTACTAAGAAAATTCCCTAGACTCCATCAACTCTATGTGGTTCAACCTCGATCTTGCCACTCTACTAGCTAGAGTAGTATTTTCGTATTTTACAAATTATCGTTTGCCTAGTTCACCGATTCCCGTTTAACTAACGACGCGGGAATCGCGCTAGCATAGAATCTTGCCTTGAAGAAGCAGTTCGGGTGCCTTTGGGGGTGCCATGTCAACTTCCTCTTAGTATGCATTCTTTCACATCCGGGAGTTCTAAGAAGAAGCGAGGCCAAACCTAGTCTAAACCTCTGTATAAGCATCGTGGTGTAGGTTCTTCCTCTTCCTCATCTCACCAGGCGGATGTTGTCTTCAAACCTCAGGTTGTGTGCCATAGATATCGATAATCGGGTCATGTTCGTGCTCAGTGCACCGTGCAGTTCTCCTCATCCTGTTTATTATGTGGGAAAGTTGGCCACAAGACGCGAAAGTGTCCCCGTGGAGCTAATGCTCATGGAAGACCGGATCCATGATTGGGTCTCACTCTTGACCGACATCTCTCTACGGTGGATTGTGACTTCTTTTGCTTCCTTTCGTGATCGGTTTAAGTTAAAATTGTTGGGTCTGAAATCCCTTGACTGTAACCTTTGATTTCGTTGGAGATGGAAACTTTTCTTTTCCTTATTGTCTTGCTATTGAACTTTGAGTTTCTAAATGACTAATTTCGCTATGGTCGCATGCCCTATCATTTGATGTATGTTGGTTCGACCATGCTGATAGTATTTTGTTAACAAATTCGTGCAACTGTATCTTGATCGACGATGATGGACCATTTGATTCTCCTTGCTAACCTTTATGTGAGTCGTACTTCATTTGATGCATAGAACTTGTAGACTCTTCAATAGTATTTATTTTGAACTATATGTTGGGGATCTAGATATGTATGTTGTGAGGTTTGTTGATTCTTGGACGACGTTTTGATCTGTACTAAAGTGTGATTGTTGGTTTTATCTGCTGTTTGATGTTTTCTTCGTCGATTTTCACACTCTGTCCTATGCTTGTAGTGGGATTTTTTTCACGTTCCTTTTGTTGTTTTCTTCTGAGCTTCTAGTTGGGGTAACGTTTGTCGATCTGGTTCCACTCCTGATTTTGGTATGAAGTTTCTATAATCGAAATACGTTGTGTTCTTGTGCTTGTCTCACTATCAATGTTATATCTTTGGCTCGAATGTTAGTAGTTCAAATTTTGGTTGCGAGATTCTAATAAAACTAGGAATGGCTGTTTGCGTTCGTTGTACTTTTGCATTGAGCGTTGGTTGATCATCGGCAAGAAGTTCGTGGACCAAAGAAGCACGTGTTCGATTGACCGGGGGTAAAGTTGGGTGCAAATGCATATTGTGGTCTAGACTTGGTGTGAGTTTAGTGTCATGCCATGCTGTTTGGGATTGACACTTGCACATTTTGGCGTGCATGGGTGCGTGAGTACTTTTTGTTATGTGATATACATTTGACGTGGTGAATTGGTTTGAGAAGAGCTACCGGTCGGGGCGTCTCAAAGCAAATCACCAAGGTCATACGGTTACTACACTAGGATGTGTGCGTTTGGTATGGTGTATATTTTTGGTTAGGAAATTTTAAAGCATTTTTATGCGTTGCATTCCTTTTTTTTAGTTCGTGGATGTTGGTGCGATGATGTATCCTCATTAGTTGTAATATACCAAGCATTCGTGCAAACGACTTTGAAGCCGTATTGGCGTATTGGCGTATCGGCGTATCGGCATATCTTTAGTGTATCCTCATGTATCGGGGTGCCCGTAGTGCTATTGTTGGCTTGTGACGGACGACGACACTAGAATTACTTGTGCGCTAGTTTGTAGAGCAAATTCGTTCCTCGTTGTAAATGCCGTTGTAGAAAATTGTTGGTTTGTTATTCTTGAGGAAATTAATCCCTTATGGGATCCTATGTCTCTTGTATCTTTGGTAAAAAATTATCTCTTGTGTCGGCGTGTCCCTTTCGCATCGACGTGTCCTTTTCTTGTCAGCGTGTACACACCTTATCGGGAGTTGTCCCTTTTATTCTGTTGTGTGGCACGTGGGTTTTCTCAAGTTTGGTGTTCCTTAGTTGTGAAGCGTTCCCTCGCATGGTGGCTATCACGGACAGATCATAGGATGTTGAAGCAAGTCGTACTCGTACTTAACCAAGTGTCCGAGTAACCGTATTAAATCCATGCGTTGTGGTCGAACTCACTCCCACTTTTGTTGTGATCCTACTCTTGAGAAGTTGTTGTGGAAGTGTGTTTCTTTTATTCCGATTCAATTGTTGAGGATAAACTTTTATTGGTCTCATTAGTCGGTGGTATGATTTTCATCCCCTCTCTTGTCTTACTTAATTTCGAGGACGAAATTATTTTAAGAGGTATGAGATGTAACGACCCATATTTTCTAAATGATTTTGGAATTTAATTCGCCTTATAAATTAACTATGAATCCTGATTTGTTTTATCTCAAAATCTTATCGCGATTTTTAGATGGTTGACCCTAGAAAATGATAGAGAATTTGATTACAAATCCAACGCGACTTGAATCGCCTCAATCGGAGGCCGGGTGAAGAAGATAGCATTTTTCAAAGTTTTGGAAGTTTCCAGGTGTCGACCGGTACACCATATCTCGGTCGACCGGTCACGGCAGAGCAGTGGGCATTTCTAATAGCCCATGACCGGTACACTAGAATGCCGCCGACCGGTCATGCAGTTTCAGTAGAGCCATTTATATAGGCTCGACCGGTCAAGCTTTTTCTGTCGACCGGTCGCGAAGGGTAAATTTTTGGCTGAATGGTTTTAATGAAGGGTATTTCATGTGTTTTGCCTAGGGGTTGTATATATACAACCCTTACACGATTTTTGGCCATTCTTCCTCATTTTGAAAACCCTGGCCTCCTTTCTCTCTCTCTACCTCTATAACCTCCCTCCCACTTCTCTCTTCCACACCAAGGCCTTGCAAGGCTCAAATCAAATTCTGGGAAGTAAAAACATTAATCTCCACGACGAGAGCCACGTGGTGACGGTCTTGGTTCGTGGCAGTGTTGAGGATCTTTCCAGCGACCTCGGAACTCTGACGAATCTCCGGTGGGTAAATTCTTAACTATTATTGGGTGTGTGTGTGTACGTAGGTTTGATTCGATAACCATATTATGTACATTGCATTCGGAGACCTAGGGTTTTATGGTGATGGAATTAAGTGGTGACCTTGGACCCACTATTTGTTTGATATAATGTCCTAGAGGCTTAGGCGCACCACGTGATCGAAGAAATTCCCATGGGGGATGACTTATATTTTTGGTAGTTTATAGGTTGATTGGTGACCATTGGAGTTAGGGATCACCAAGTGTTTGATAAATTGCCCATGTGAAGCTTGGGACGTGCCTTGGAGAATTCAGCACCGTTGGGTTGTTGTAGGACTTATGCGGTTATGTGATTAGCCACCTTAGGTCCGTATGACCACCGTAGTATCTATGGAATCTAATGAGTACCAAGTGTTCGATGATTTACACTCGTTGGACATTGTAGTGAAATCGAATCGTTTGAATTATCCGGGTGGGTAGTAGAATCTCGATCATGGTTACGTGAACATCTTCGGTACACTTGCAAATCATAGGCCTTGTTGGTGAGTTTTGTGTATAGTTTTAAAAATACTTGTGTCCCACATTGGATTTCAAAGAGCTACTTCTCTTCCTTATTTAATAAGACACTCCTTAGTGGTTCAATTAATGATGTGGGCCTAGGGAAGCCCTCGTGCGCTCGGGGAGTTGGGCTTGGGTTCTAAGCCATTTGGGGGTTCCGATCCGGAAACCCTTTAACCGGGTGTGCGCGCCCGCGTCGCATACCCACGCATGTACGCGCGCAGGGGGGATGCAAATTTCCAGATTTGACCTCGCGTGTGCGTACGCGACCCGCACTGTTTTCGTAAAAATTAATTGACCGTTTTAATTTTTTAAATTATTTTGAAACGTTTTTTTCTATCTATTTTTTAAAACGATATTAACTTTTAAAATTCTAAACGTTTTACAGTTAAAAATTAAAACGTTTCTTACTCGGTTTTTAAAACGTTTTAATGGTAACAATTGTGACTGCTGCTAAAGGCACCTTTCTGAAACAGTGCATGGACTCTTATTTAAGAACAGATTTCGGATTGGTTTATTCACTTCTTCCAGTCCAAAAACAGTGCTTCTTTTCTGTCCCTATAGTTTCCAAAATGTGCCACAAAAGTTATCACACTTACATTTACGCACTGTAGCAGCAGTAAACGTTTTCGAGCAAGAAGTTGAAAGTGTATTGTATTCTGATTACTTGCCGTGCAAAAGTAATCGAGACAGAAGGCTGGATTTCTGGGCTGTTTTATCCTAGGGGCGACGGGGCTATTTATTACTTGCAAAGAGGAGTAAAGCCGTGGAACGTCTTAAAGAGAGCGACCTAGTCCGCGACTCAACCAGATCACGCCAATTTTTCTGATTCTGTTCTTCTATTGTTCCATTTTACTACAATTTCCAACAATTTTAGGACGTTACGGCTGCCATAGAACAAGACAAGTCTATTGCTTCTGCCGACATTAACAGGCCATTTCACTTCGGAGGGTTGCACTTCAAACGATGGAGGCAAAAGATTTTCTTTTACCTTACAACGAAAAAATTGGCACAATTCTGTGTTTCGCAAAAACCTGTTGTTGTTGATCCACCGACTACTGAAAAAACCAATGAAATCCAGAAATGGATTGCTGACGACTTTCTGTGCAAGAACTACATTCTAAATGCTTTGACGGATGAACTTTATGATTACTATGCTACATTTGAATCTGCAAAACAAGTCTGGGATGCGCTACAGAAGAAGTTTGATACCGAAGAGACGGGTTCGAAGAAATATGCTGTCAGTCGCTATATGAAATTCCAAATGGTTGACGATACTTCTGTTGTGGCACAATCTCATGAGTTGTAGAAAATCGCTTACGAAATCATTTCAGAATGTATGTCCATTGATGAACAATTTCAAGTTGCTGTGTTAATTGATAAATTACCTCCTACTTGGAAAGAATTTAAAAAGGATTTGCGCCACAAGTCCAAGGAGTTTTCTATGGAGACTCTTATCACTCGCCTTCGCATTGAGGAGGAGGCACGGGAACAAGATCAAAGGGAAGAAGTTCTTTTTCTATCCAACAAAAAGAATAAGAGTTCGACAGTTCTTAAGCCGAAAGGAAAGATCACAAAGAAAAATAAGAATGGCAAGGGTCATCATAACAAAAGTCAACACCCTACAGGAGGCCAAGCTAGAAATACAGAAGTTGTTCAATTTCTGTGTTATAATTGTAACAAGCCTGGCCATATGGCAAAACATTGCAGGAACCCTAAGCATCGTTTTGCACCGCAAGCGAACTTAGTGGATGAAGAACCTTTACTTGCGATGATTTCTGAAATCAATCTCATTACTGGTTCATAAGGGTGGTGGATAGACATTGGCGCTTCTCGTCATGTTTGTTATGATCGTTCCTTGTTCAAAACCTATACCGAGACAAATGATAAGAAAGTGTTGTTGGGTGATTCCCACACCACTAGTGCACTCGGTACTGGTGATGTTGATCTTAAGTTCACATCTGGAAGAACTATTACTTTGAAGGAGGTTCTGCACACCCCTGAAATCAGAAAGAATCTTGTCTCTGGCTATCTCCTCAATAAGGCCGGCTTCACTCAGACTATAGGGGCAGATCATTATACACTTACTAAGAATGCAATGTTTGTTGGAAAAATCTATTCCACAGATGGAATGTTTAAATTGAATGTTGAGATGAATAAAATTACTACTTCTTATTATTTTGTTTGTTCTGTGAATACTTGGCATGCTAGACTTTGTCATGTAAATAAAAAATTAATTAAGAACATGAGTAATTTAGGTTTGATTCCTAAAATTTCACTTGATGATTTTGAAAAATGTGAATCTTGTAGTCAATCAAAAATCACTAAGAAATCACATAAATCTGTCACTAAAGAAACAGAATTACTTGATTTAATTCATAGTGACATTTGCGAATTGGATGGAGTTCTCACTAGAAACGGACATCGCTATTTTATTATATTTGTAGATGATTATTCAAATTACACATATGTTTATCTTCTTAAACATAAGAGTGAAGCATTTGACAAGATTAAGATTCTCTTAAATGAAATTGAAAATCAATTCCAACGAAAGATAAAGAAACTTCGTAGTGATAGAGGCACTAAATATGACTCTAATGAATGTATTGCCTTTTATAACTCTACTGGAATTATACATGAAAGAACGGCACCTTATTCACCCGAAATGAACGGAAAGGCAGAACGGAAAAATCGGACTTTATGTGAACTTGTAGTTGCAATCATGCTTAGTTCGGGTGCATCTCCTCAGTTGTGGGGAGAAATTTTATTGACTGTATGTTATGTACTTAATAGAATTCCTAGTTCTAAGTCATTGATATCTCCCTATGAACTTTAGAGAAATAAAAAACCCAATGTTTCTTATTTTAGGGTTTGGGGATGTTTAGCCTATGTTCATATTCCGGATCCCAAGAGAGCAAAACTTGCTAGTAGAGCATATGAATGTGTATTCATTGGTTATAGCATTAATAGCAAGGCTTATAAATTTTTTGATGTTAAAAATCACGTGATTATTGAATCTATAGATGCTGATTTCTATGAAGATAAATTTCCTTTTAAATCGAGAAATAGTGGGAGCACTGGATCTAGTAATAATACATTACCTAGATTGGAACAACAAAGGAATTTAGAATCTAGAGAAACTAATGATGAAGTAAGGAGGAGCAAAAGATGTCGTATCACTAAAGATTTTGGACCTGACTTTTATGCTTACACTTTAGAAGAGGATCCTACTATGATTAATGATGCTCTTTCTTCTCCTGATGCTGATTTATGGCAAGAAGCCATCAATGATGAAATAGAATCTCTAGAAAATAATAAAACATGGAAATTAGTAATATTACCACCAGGTTGTAAATCTATTGGTTGTAAGTGGGTACTTAAAAGAAAATTAAAACCTGATGGTACTATAGAAAAATACAAAGCGAGACTTGTAGCAAAAGGATATAGACAAAGAGAAAATATAGATTTCTTTGACACATATTCTCCTATGACTAGGATCACGTCTATACGAGTTTTGATTGCTATAGCTACTGTTCATAATTTATTAGTGCATCAAATGGATGCTAAAACTGCTTTTTTGAATGGTGACCTAGAAGAAGAAATCTATATGGACCAACCAGAGGGATTTGTAGTTCATGGTCAAGAACATAAAGTATGTAAACTGACTAAATCACTATATGGTCTTAAATAAGCACCTATGCAGTGGCACGAGAAATTTGACAATCTTGTCTTATCAAATGGTTTCAAGATTAATGAAAGTGACAAATGCATATATTATAAATGTGATAACTCGATATACACTTTGATATGCCTATATGTTGATGATTTGTTAATCTTTGGATCCAACTTATCTTCTATCAATGAGATCAAATCTTTGCTGAATCAAAATTTTGACATGAAAGATTTAGGAGAAGCAAATGTTATTTTAGGCATAAAAATAACAAGATCTGAAAGCGGTATTTCTCTTGATCAAAGTCATTATATAGAAAAGATATTAAAGAAATATAATTACTTTGATTGTAAACCTGCATGCAATCCTTTTGACCCTGCTACTAAGTTGTTTAAAAATACTGGTGATAGCATTAGACAAACTGAATATGCAAGTGTTATTGGTAGTCTTCGTTATGCTACTGATTGTACTAGACCAGATATTGCATATGCAGTAGGACT